>JAPZVO010002113.1:0-11073 GCA_029962745.1 Echinometra lucunter | reverse complement strand
TTATGATGTAAATTGTATAAAGAAACAGGGGCCGCGGAGCCTCTATATAATAATGCGACAATGATTATGCTTGTTAGCATGCTCATCAGCCCCGCACTTTCACAAACGTTCCGTGGCCGCTCCTGAGATAGACTGACATTTTAATGAAATCCAGTACTCAAAATAACTGGAAATGTAGAATCGTAAACTGTAATGACAAATGCTACTTCACAATTTTCTACGGAGAAAAGTGTGCCGGACTGTGTCCTCGTTTTCGTGAGGGCTGATGATTGTGTTTCTCATACAGAATGATCCAGTCGGGGAATTGTAAGTTAAATTTCTCTGATCCCATTGAGTAGTAGTCTATGGTGAGAGTCATGATGGTGTAGGTAATTCTGATTATATAGATGTTAGCATGAATGGGACATGCTATTATTCGTCTTGCACAATTCATAATCATTTTCCAATCTCTACTTATCACTGCTTTTCATTTTAAATTCTTAATACTAAAGTTCTAGCTTTTTAACACAAAAAAATTATATTTTGTGTTTGTACCCCGAAGTGAGATTGAGCGATGGACCATCCCAATACATAGGAACTATTGAATACTCGCAGGATGGTGGTATGACCTGGCAAACGACCTGTGGGCAGAATCTCGTGCTAAATGTCGTCATAGTAATATGCAGACAGTTAGGATTCAAAGGTGCTAATGCAGTGATCAGGAACTCTCCGTTTAAGAGCGGACAAGATACTGCAACATCGTATTTTACCTGCAAATTTGGTAAAACAACTGAACACCTACTGTTCATTATATGTTCTAGGGGCGTAGATTTTTTTTTTTTTTTTTTTTTTGGGGGGGGGGGGGGGGAATGGGGGGATGTATCCCCCCGAAATTTCAGGTGGGGGATGGTGTGCACAATCTTCCCCCAGGTTTGGGGCGAGGGGGGAAAGAGTGGAACTATTATTATTATTATTATTATTATTATTATTATTATTATTATTATTATTATCATCATCATCATTTATCACTATTATTATTATTTGCTCATTAACAATATTACTCTTCTAGACTTAAATACTGTACATAAAGCAACAATATTATTTTATTCTAAATCATGTCGCAGTAATTTTTGGGTGTCGATCCCAGGGAGATATATCCCCCAATATATTACACACACTTCAAAAAAAAAAAAAGAAGTAACTAACCACTTTGTCTTTTGATCATATCTCAAATATGGTGCGTTTTATCTGACAACTTTTAACATAATTTGAAAGAAAATCTAATTCCAAACATTTTGACTCTTCATTTGTTGAAATCGAGTAAAGAATGTTAGCACAATGACGATTCTTATGCAAATACCCCTCAAAATAAAAGTTGCAGCAATCCCTATTGATATGGCAGTCTCTATTCACAGAATGGATTTCTGGTTGTCAACTTCATCTCTTTGCTTTCGGACAATAGGGAGTGAACAAAAACACATAGGTGGTCGATAAAATTAATGACAGTCAAAACATGTGCCGATCAAAGTCATTCCAAATGCATGAGGCAATGGATGTGCGCGAAGGAAAAATGTTAACGCTCAAAAGGATGCCTAGGTTGTCTGTCCGGCAAGATGCCATCACTCATTTTCAGACAACTTAAGCATCCTTTTGAGTGCTGACATCTATTGCCTCATGCATTTGAAATGACTCTGATTGGCACATGTTTTGACTGTCATTAATTTTGTAGTCAACATCTGTGTGTTTTGTTTGTTACCATATTCTCCAAAAACAAAAAGATGAAGTTGACAGACAGAATGCATTCCATGAATAGAGACTGCCATATCAATAGGGTTTGCTGCAACTTTTATTGTGCTGGTATTTCCATATGAAACGCCATTGTGCTCACATTCTTTATTCTATTTTAACAAATGACATGAATGAAATATCAAAATGTTTGGAATTGATTTTTCTTTCAAATTCTGTTAGATACATCTTATTTGAGCTGTGATCCAAAAACAAAGTGGTTAGTTACCTTTCTTCAGTTTTTGTATATGCTTTTTATCAAAATTCCTTTTCTCTAAGTTTAAAAAATAGCGAGAGTTTTTTTCTCCCTCGGAAATCCATGTGGCTCTAGTGCGGACCATTATTCCTCGCACGTGTTCCTCGTGCATACATTTCAACTCTGCTTCTTTACATACTAGTTGTTCTTTCATATTAGAGTCATCTGGGTTATCCGTCAAAAGCTGTTGAATATTCTCAATATCTTTCAGTATGGAGTCATATTTTGCTTTAATTTTCTTGTTGTGATTGGAAGACATAAAAATGCATTTTTCTTTGATTTTGCATTTCAGAAACTCCCAAAGTTTATGAACTTCCATATCCTTGTTTTCATCAATAATAGAATTTATAGTCTTTTTGATATCCAATTTATAAGCAGAGTTTGATAATAGAGAAGTGTTCATCTTCCAAAACCCTGGGCCCCTTTGTGGGACCCATCGTTTGACGGATAAACTGATGGCTGAACGTATGTCAACATAATCCACAACATTTTTCAACGTACTGGAGATTAAAAAATAGTCAAGTCTGCCTTGAGCAGATTTAGAACGCCAAGAAAGGTGAAATAACTATCACCAAGCCACAGGATATATTAATGGAAGAGAAAGATTTTTATGAAACCCTATACAATTCAAATAATATTGAAGATAATGATATAAAGAACGTGTTAATGTAATGATCATTTTCAGTGATCAGTAATTTTTTGAGAGAAATAAGTGTTAACTGTATGGAAAGAATAATTCAGATACTAAAATATGCAAATGCTCGAAACCGATTCAGGTGGTTGCATGTGATCACCAGCTGGGCATCATGTGAGCTGATCTCAGTGGGAAACAGCGCGCGGTACGCGAAGTGCATGGCGCGCGCAGTGTATTAATGCGCGCATGTAGCACATGCACAGCCATTGCAGTCTGAGATTCCGTCGAGGCAACAAGTTTAGGCTCGAGGTCGCAACGTTAATGTTTTCCCATACGATACAGTCAGACCGCAACGCCGCACGTAATGAGCTTTATGCTCTGAATTTATCGTACGTCTCGGACCTGGCAACGGTAGCGTTTTCGTTCGAGATTTTGCGAGTAACTTCAGCGAGAAAATACATTGGTTTACATTATGGAATCTTGTGAAGTTAGAAACTAAAATATGTGGCCAATTTAAATCTCATCATATTCAGCATGAATTTCCCTATCGTTTGATATGTAACTTTTGCAATTTTGCAAAATCATTATTTAAATAATCAATGTGATATTTTCATGATTTTTACAATTATTATTAAAGTAAAATTTGCATCAACTTTTGTTTTTCGATCACTTGACCCGTTCATAGACTGAAACTTCATCAAATTGACAGATTTGTAGAAGAAAAATATCAGTTGTTGCAACGACGCTGGTTTTATTTTGCTCCCGCACTTGAAATCATGAAAAAATGAAAAATCTCGTCATCTTTTTTCACCGGAAGTCGACGGATTGATTCCTATCATTTGGCGCGGAATATCGTAAAGTGGAAGGTAAGTTGGCGTGTGTTTGCATTTAGCAGAGATTGTACTTCAGTCCCACATATCCGCATGCACGCTGCATAGGGTCTATAGTATACTCCCACTTTGTCTTTGAAGTTGATGCTCGGTTTTCGGCCACTTAAAACAAAATCCTTTTTTTTTTTACTTCACATTTCTTTCAAATCGTGAAGCCAATAGGCAATGATTTGCCAATGTGCAAGTCTGTGATAAGACTCTTCTTATAATTTTTTCAAGTACTCTCTAACTTAAGAGTAAGACAAGATTATAACTTACAATTTCATCATGATCATGTTCATGATCATGTTTATTTTTTCTTACCCAATTCCAAACTAGCTTTAACAGTTTAGGAAGCTATAAGTGATTTTATTCGGATATTATACAAATAGATTTAATTTGCTTCCATCAGTCAGTTGTTAGTGCGACCTCCGACATCGTGACGCAAGTTCACCCTCACCCACTGTTCCAGTTGTAAATGCAGGCTTACAACGTTGGGGACATAATGTCTTTTTGATGAAAGATTGTCCCCATGTAAGATTGTACCCAAGAATAATGGTTGGATTTCATTTTTTTTTTTTTTTTGGGGGGGGGGGGGGGTTCGAAAAAATTCACTGCAAATCTATATTAATTTCTCCTCTATTATAAAATAGTTTCCGGTTTTATTCTGAGTAAAGTTTTCAGTTACTTATCTCTACAATATACCAGCTTGTCAAAGGAATCTAATTATCAGATTTGTGAAAGGGACATGCAAACTTAAATGTTTTATTTTAATGCTGATATCAGTTATGAGCCATGAATAATCCATGTTGCACCCATCTAAGTTACCATATTTCGAAAAATGATATAACTATTCATTCACCTGATGAGTGAGCAGAATAAATTTCAAATTGAAAGTGCTGATGTGGATGATGATTTTGCATGTTTTTGTGATGGGGGGGGGGGCTCCAAAATTTCACGAAATATTAGCATTTTATAGAAATTGTTTACGTGAAATTTTTGTAAAAATTATACAATTCTTTTTTGAAGGATATGTTGCCTCCCGTTGAACTTGATTATAATTTGATTCAATTCAATTCAATTCCATTTAGCCCATCATTAAAACAGACAATTACAGAAATTTTGATGCATTTAGGTCTTGTTTCAAGGATAAAATTCATGCAAATGAGGAAAGAGATTGGGCACTTAACTAAGTACCTGCATCTTGTTCTTCTTTCCAGCTTGTTCTTGAATAAGGGATTTGTCATGACATCTTCACCATCTTCAGAACAGCAAGGTCTGTGGCCCAGACTGTATACATGTAAAGATAGTGAGAATACAGAACCTGCTGCTCCTGCTGCTTCTAGTGACAGTACCTCGGCCCACTGTGTAGTGACTAGTGAAGTCGAATTTTCTGACAGCAGGAATGACAGTGATACTGAAGAACGTTTTGTGGGGCATGAGTGAATCAGATGTTGAAGGTATTTAGTTAGGACTTGTAGAAGAGCTACTTGTCAAGCTCACTAGTCATAAAACCTAAAGGCTCGCTGTCCAGAAACAGAAGGGGGGGGGGGGGGTCACTGATTACGAAGTCATTATTCAAGTTCCGCTGTTCATAATGACAGATGAGGGGTTCACTTTTCATAATTCACATTAAGGGTCATGCATTCTAGGCTTATATAATATTTAAACGGTTGGCCTAAATTTGGTAAGGTGACTCAAAATAGAAAAATAATATTAAGCTTTGAAAGTTGAGGGGGGGAGGAGACATCTTTCTGTCTTCATTGTATTATCCCCGGGGGGGGGGGGGCACTCGGTATATAATGCGTGGTGGGTATGTGCTGCGGAGAAGACCCCCATTTTTACACTAAAATTTCCGTTCCAAAGCATAGCATTTTCATCTTATTGAGAAAAAGAACGAAGAAAGTCGTTCTAAAGCATGGCATTTTCTTCTTATCGAGAAAAAAGAAGACAGAAAACTGTTCCAAAGCTTCGCATATTTTTCGTTGCGCCGTTCCGGCCGCATTGATCCGCTACGATGAGCTGCATTTTTGGTGAAAAGCGGCCCGCAGAGCGCTGTCCGACCATCGCCTCTGCGCGAGCGCACCCGGCGCCCGTGCCGCCGGGCTAGCTGCATGCACGTATGCCCGTTCCATAGGGGTACATACGCACTCACACACACAGGCGAACCGTTCCAAAGACCCCTGTTTTCACAAATATTTGTAGTTCCAAAGCCCGTTCTGAAGACCCTCCTTTTCACAATAAGCCCATTCCAAAGCCCCCGTTTTTGTCTCACCCGCGGCACATACCTACCACTTTGGGAGTCGAGTACCCCCCCCCCCCCCGGGGTATTATCTTCAGATCATTAACATATTTTTATTTCTTTTTGAAAGAAAACAAAATGTGCCTGAAGTTTTGTTACTTGTTTCATAGCACATGTGCATGGCCGTACACAGTGGCGGGGGGGGGGGGGGGGGGGGGGCTGCCCCTAACCCCCCCCCAATTGAAAACTTACATTTTTATTGAAAATTTTCACATAATTCACCAAAAGTGTGCACCAAATCCTTCAATTACACTTTAAAATTTGCATAAGCACCCTCATGACCAGCTCGGTCGCTTCGCTTGCTTTTGAGTTTGAGTTGTCCCCTCAGGAAAAAATTTCCATGTACGGTCCTGGACATGTGCACTCTACCATAAAAGCAATATGCCAGAAATCAACTATTAATATTAATTATTCAGTCTCTGTAGAGAAATTGGCAGAAACCATGTTTTATAGAAGGATTTCATCTGTGTCCTGTGCTATAAGCAGTACATCTTTGTCAGCTTTTAGGTTTCATGTTGGAGACTGAATGTACAAAATGTATTGTTTTATATGGTGTCCTTTTGTTTTCGTTGTATCTCAGGAACTCTTACATATCTTACTAAAGCTGCTTTTTAATCTAATTATACATTAATTGCATTTCGTTTAAATTTCATGAAGTTTAATTTTACTGTGTAATGCAAATGAATATTTGTAATGATACTGATTTATTTGAACATAAATAAACCAAAAAAAAAAAAAACCTAAATAAGAAATTCCCTTTCATATGTCAGACTGCAGAGTGAGTTTTAAAGAAGTATTGAAGTTTTGGACATGTGCAAGAGTGAAAAAGTGACTGAATACATTTTTTTTGTAAATTTAATGATCTGTTGGTGTTGCACATTTTGTAGACTGTGTGTATGAAATGGTAATATTCTATTAAACTTCTGAGCTCCATGAGAGAATAGTGATTTTATAGTCTGTAAATCAAAATTTTAACTTCTGAGCTTTGTGAGAGAATAGTAATGTTATGGTTTGCAGATCGGAATTTGAATTTATGAGCTCTATGAGAGAATAGTGATTTGATATCTTATAAGTTTGCAGATCAGAATGGATAATCAAGCCCCCCCCCCCCCGCCCCGAAATGGTAGTTCAAAAGAACCACCGGAGACCATGGAATGTACGTGTGTTATTAATTAGGTTTGAATTGATAGTTTTTAGGATAACAATTATGGTTATGTGTAACAGTTAAGGGGGTTTCACATCAGGCCTGCGTTGAATTACAATTGTTGCATACCAAGTACACAGAAATAGGCTCTGTAGTGTGTACTCTGGAAAAAAATATATGTTGCTGCGTGCAGGATGGACATTGAAAAACCTTTTGCAAGAGTGAGGAGAAGTATGGATTTTTTGTTGGAATGGTGTAGGGTAGCGTACACTTGCATAGGCAATCTGTATAATACAGTGTTGCGTAGACTGGCGTAGGAATGGTGGGCAGTTGCGTAGACTTGTGTAGAAATTGTGTTCCAGTTCAAGTTAAAATACATGTCATGTATCTCTGCGTATTGTTACATGGGGTGGTGTATGCACAGCGTAGGGTCATGTAAGCTCTGAGTAGTCACTACGCAACTTTAGGCAAGGGCTGGTGTGAAAGGGGATTTCACACCGGGCCTTGTTGGGTAAGGGCTACGACAATCTTAGTACATGGCCCTACACAGTGTCTACACCATTGTGCATAACGGCACACTGCGGGATACATAGGGGTGTGCAAGATGGACCCCATAAATCCATTTTTTTTTTTTTTTTTGCGTACTCCCAGTGCAGAGTAACGGAACACTGTTTCTACGGAAGTGTACACAGCGCATTTTAGCGTAATCTACGCAGACCTGATGACTTGTGAAACCCCTTTAGGATTTTTGGTTCGGTTCAGGGGTTAGGATTAGGGCTTCAGCGGGTTAGGGTAGTGTTTTGGGTTAGAAGGGCCGATAAGTTGCACAGATGTTCGCATTGTTATAAGCTTCACACCGGCTTCACACGTCGGCTATGTGGAGGTGCATTGGCTAGACAGCATACACAAAGCTGATAACGTGGGACTGAAATATTAAATCCCGAGCTAAATTTTAAAAAATTGCGCGCTCAGTTTTGCTTCATAAGACAGCTTTACCACTTGATTGAAATACTAATGAAGTTCTAATTCTAGTTTTTTCGTAAAGTTGCCTAAAATGCCTGTTTTCATGGAATAATTTCGACGGGGGAAATGTCTTCTCTCCGCGAAAGTCCGTCGACCTCTTCACTCTCGGAGGGGAGCCAATCAGGTGCACGCATTCGCGGCGAACATAGAATATTGTCATATTCGTCAAAAATTAACTCTGCAAGGCAATGATTTATTCGTTCACCTGACCCGTTCATAAAATATATCGAAATGACTTTATTTGTATCTGAAAGAGGAAAATTTTCTCTTTTACCTCATGCCTCTTTCATCTTGCTCTCGGATTATAACACTGGTCTATTTTGCCCTCGTATTAAAGTGAAAAATATGCATATTTTATGTTGTCTTTCTTCTTTATTAACCATACTTTACATATCATATACTTCAAATCGATCATCGTATTTCGAAAGAACAAATCTTCAGCTTTCAGACGATATATAACATAACGTAATTTACTCTTTCCATCACGCTTTACGGGGACGTTCAAAATTAGGTTTCATGGCTCATTACGTATTCATGTCAGCGAGGGCCATGCATACGCGTACGATAAATAAGACGACTTTTCTGTGCGTTGCGTTCTGACTGGATAAATAGCGATATTCACCTTATTCCTTTTATCACTTCGTCATCAAACAGAACGGGAAAACAATGGGGAAGAAGAGAAAGACTACCGAACCGGCACAAACATGTTCTCGGTCTAAACGAGGACTAACTCGAGAAGTCGGTCGGACACAGAAATATTTAACAGGCTAGCCGCTACACGCACGACAAGACAAATTACTCGAGCCTACTTTCGTCGGTACGTTTTGACAAGGCAGATGGAAAGACTTCATAAACTAGTACCTGGGGCAGACAAATGGGCCACAGCAATGGGGGGATAGTGCCAACATAGAGAGAGAAACTCGCAGATTACTAGGACAAGCATTAGCACCAGGGTCCCTCCGAGCATATCAGACGGCTGTAGACTCCTTCCAAGTGTCCTGCATAAACCATCACGCAAGCCCATCATCATGGCCCGCTTCGCTTTACCAGGTTATGGTATTCATACCTCATCTTTCCATTATTAATGATTTGGTTGATTTTGATTTGAAATGATTTGATTTATTCTTCTGCATAATGTTGTAACATACAAAAAAGCTACTTTTGACAATAAATCACAAATATACAAATATTCATATATCATATATTTCTAAGAGTCTCTGGTTTTGAGTAGCCGTAAGTTGGCGCTGTTGTAAATACATCATAATAAGCGTCAGTTCACTGTTGCTTTAAATAAATAGAGGGAACAACTGGATTTAATTGATTCTGGGAGAGGATCCCAAAGGTCTGGACCATAGTGTCTTATGGATCTAGGGGCAATAAGTAATTTTGGAATGACTATAAATGAAGTATCGGGGAATTGCGAGCAAGGTAAGCGAGAACGGTTTTATTCAAAAGTATAAGAGTTTTGAAATGAAAGTGGGAGCATGTCATTCATATACCTAAATATAAACGGATATAATATAAACAGATTTCAGTTTCTGTACCAAAGCATGCTGAGCTGTGACCAAAAAGTGGACCGTTTTTGTTCTTTACTCAGTGCATTTCTCCCACAGAAATAGAAGACGTAGAAAGCGCATGCGGGTACGTAAAGTATAGCCAGCGTTCGCACGTGATCACGTGACCTCCGCCATCTTGGTTAGTCCTCTGTTTACATCCGCTCATTGAGCTACCTTTGGCGACCACTCCAGCGACCACTCGGGGGCACTGAAGCGTGACGCGACCGAGAACAATGGGAAATCGCTGTATGGAGTCTTCAAAAGAACCAATAAGACACGGAAAAAAAAAGACAACGTAAATTCGGGTTCCGCATTAGTAAGCTAACTTCAATACTTGTCGGCGCCGTAGAATTGAGGTCTAGGTTCAGGTAAGCTCCCTACGTAAACAAAGGGTGCGATCATGCAATAGAACGTTTGAACCGCTTTTTACGACAACTAGGATGCTTGCCTGAGCTTGCCCGATATACCAGCAACATATATGCATAACAGGTGAACTGAATATGTGGTAACCAAGGATTCTGGACATAAATGATAAACGCGTAGGCCTATAACTTTATAAACCTGTCTGGGTTTTTTAAAGCCAGAAACAAGAACATGAATTATAATACAAAACAACGATTTGAAACATCGTTTCTGCGGGGATAGCATTCATGCAATTTCAGGGCAAAGCTGCATCGATCATGGCTGAAATCCGAAGCTCTGCTTGGACATGGCTTAATTATGCGCAGATTACTGGCCTGGGCAGATTGATCCAGGAAAAAATGCCCAGCTTCTGTCCCCACTTTTCTGTCTTTATTTTCATATTTCTCATTTCAACATCGTAGCTCCTTTTTCCTCACTTCTTTATGTAATTCTATGTTTAAGTTTTTATCATCTTTGCCGTCTATCATTCTCTATGTAGTTCTGTTTTCTTTCTTCACTTTTTACCTTTTCTGTTGTTATTCTTTGTTTTCATGCTTCATATAACTTCCTATTCTCTATTCATTTATGTTATTATTTCATTCTATCTCATATTTATCTATCTTTTCTCAAGTTCTCCTTTATTTTCCCATCATTTCTTTTATCTTTTCTTATGCCTTTACCTTTTCTTCTAACGTGTTTTCCTTCTGTCTTTCCATAATTTATCGTTTTCTTTTTCTCTTTCTATATCATCTTTCCTCATCTACCTGACAATGGCGCCCGCACTGACATGACTGATGATGAAGCTTCGCGCAGTTCAAATGAGATCCAGCATGAAGAGTTTAGTTGAAGTTCGCAAGACATTTCTTATTCTTAGCTGATTGCAGCATGAAATAGAGGGATTTTCAGCTTTATCATGATATAGGTCACTATATTTAGCAAGTTGTGTGGGCCTTACTGTTTCAACTTTGGTACGCCACATTCATCCTAAATATATGCCATCCGCTCTGAAAATGCAGGCCGCACCAAAGCTTCGCACAGTTCAAAATGTCATCCCGCATGAAAAGTTGAATAAAAATTCGCAAGACATTTCATATTCTTAGCTGATAACATCATGCAACAGAAG
>JAPZVO010002112.1:0-11082 GCA_029962745.1 Echinometra lucunter | reverse complement strand
AGGTTTTCAAAAACCTAAAAAACCACATGTAAGACAGGGGCAACATGCAAATCTAGCTGTCATGACAGACACTACCACAGGAGCATGGTGTGTATGCATGTTATTCAACAATAGTAATGACAATGGAACATCTACTTCTTTTTTGACAAACAGCTACAGAATTATTCCAACTTTTTGATAGCAATCATAAAAAAGACCAAATACTGCTTAAAGTATTTGAAAGCATGTGCCATATTGCCACATGTATTATATTTTATAATGAATTTTAGAGTCAACTTTTTAATCTACAATTTTTGCCAAAATCCAAACTGATTTCTGATTCATATAAGTAAATAATTCCTCAAATGAAGAAAAAACACACAAAAAAACAAACAATTAGTTTAATCAACTGGAAAGATGTTTGGTACTGCAGAATTGGAAGATAAAGTTGACAACACAAAGACTTAAGCATTCCATGTGGTATACTCTTGATGAGTGCATGGTAAAAAGCTTAAGAATGTGTATTTTCAAAGCTACCCTCCTATGAAATAATAAATTATTGAATGACAAACTTTTTGTAGCCCAGGAACAACTTGACTTCAGTCGTTGGCTTCAGTTCATCGTCAGCTTCATCTCCATCCTACAGAAAAGAGTAGACACAAGAACAAGATGATTTTAAAGTCACTTCATTACTGTTTTAGGGAAATGCTGGAGGTCAACTAAATGAGAAGGCAGTTCATTGGATATCATTCAGATGCAATATTCAACTGAGAGGACATTTCTAGTAAGGATTCATTATCATAAAAAGGGTAAATTTAGAAGGTATGTATAATATACCAATCGCCATATCCAAAATACCCCAACAATAAGTCTAAGTAATTGAAGTTCTGTTTGCAGATAAGTTTGCAGAAAGAGAGAGAGAGAGAGATTTGAACATGTGAATGCACTTACCCCAATTAATAGTTTGCACTTGAGAAGAATTTGAATAACTTGAGTCAGTATGTCCTGCAAGGGGGAATATTAAGGAAACATGTATCTAAGTTGTATGAAGAATATAGGGAGTAGAAAATTCTGCAGTACAAGTAAAATTCAGTAAAAAAAAATATATATATATATATGGTGAATAACAGTCCCACAATCAGAAGTGAACAAAACACAGTGTTCCTAATAACAAAAATCAGACTGCTCAAGGAAGAGAGTAGCTGGAGAAATGTTGTTGAGCAGTTGTTAAGTATTTCCACTACATGATTTACGAGATTGCCTCCATTAAAAATATACTTGATAAATGATAATCTTCATGAAACCACGGTGAACACTATGTTTGAGCTTGCACTGTGTCATATCTAGTGTTACAAAAGAGCTATATAAGAATGACCTACTGTTTCAAAGTTTTCTGATAAAGGATGACATAGCAAAATAAAACAAATATACAAAAGTTAGCACGCTTTCTTTTTGAGAGCATATAATGAAAGTAAAACAATGAAATAGAATGGACACAAATCGTTCAATTACATATTTCCTACTCATATTTCAGCCATCCAATGAATACTTGCCGTTACTAAGTTATACTATTTGCTTTATCTTGACATGCTATAGACCAATTTCACCTCCGGTTTATGTATTTGGCCCTCTATCGGCGACGCCATTGCTGCGGTGGGCAAGCGCGCTGACCGCGATTGGCTCTGTGTACAAAATGAATGTAAGATATGAGATATGCCCCGATATTGTTCCATTTACTTTATTCTAGATCAATAAAATAAAGCATGGTTACATGGGTAGATGAGGTAAGACGATATTCACATCTGACGGATGAAGGTATGATGTAATTTTGTACTTTCGATGGTTTTTCAACTTAGTTTTGTCAATAAAACTTCGATTGCAGCATAGAAGCTGTAGTAAACGGGAGCCCTCAATCTTACCCTGTTTATAAAGTCATGTTTTCACTCATTAAATTTTATGCCAAAGTACAAAATGATAATGTTTCTTGACTTCAAAGTCCTTTCTGTTGATGTTTTTACCCACTCGCGACGAAT
The DNA here is from genome assembly GCA_029962745.1 of Echinometra lucunter. Classification (NCBI taxonomy): domain Eukaryota; kingdom Metazoa; phylum Echinodermata; class Echinoidea; order Camarodonta; family Echinometridae; genus Echinometra; species Echinometra lucunter. The sequence continues at coordinate 9,070 of JAPZVO010002112.1, read as the reverse complement.
TCCTTTACATTGCTTAAGGAAACCTGTGTAGGGAGTACGGCTTCTCACACAAACAGGCTTCATGAGTCAAAAGCGAGTGAATTTCGCACTCAGTTAGCTTCCAATTTTTAAACTTTCTCCAATTCTTGTGGCATTTGAGCACCGCACAGCTGCGACCTGAACTTCCCTGATAATTTCTCATTGCAAATATTAAAATAAATCTGCATATACTGGTCAAAATAGACAAAAAATCGAACGAATGTACATAACGCGCTATTAACTTATGTACTATAAAAGTTGGAGCGCCCACCGCAGTATGTCGAACTGTGTCGAACAGTCTGCTGCCCTCTTGCGTTGTGAAATTGGTCTATAACTTACCATTTTGATCTGTGTGTTTTCATGGAGCTGTTGTATTGTGTATGAATCAGAGACATTGAACTGTAGTAGCACAGCCATCTGAAACGTTGAAGCCTGTATGAGAATGAAGGATGAAAAAAAAAAAAAAAAAAATTCTATGAGGTTACAGAGCACTGAATACTATTATACAGATGACAATTGATGTAAGACTTGCAAAAAGTACTACAAGTTTATAAAATATCAATCAGAAACATAACTAGTAGCTATGAAACTGTATTTAAAGAACACAAAGACATTCTAAAAAAACCTGAATTGCAGCTTCAAAGCATAAACAATACGCTACTCAAATCTCAGATATCATGTTTGACAAGCTGAAAATCTATTTCAGTTTCTATACTAGTCAAACCTTATTACAGCATAAAACTATTTCTCATGAATGTCACCGATGTATAAGAAATCAAGTTCTAACAAAAATGCACAATTAATCTCTATACAGTAACAATTTGTAATACTCCAATAAACATTAGGTAGGAAGGAAACTAATTCCTACAATATTCCAGCATGATTTCTTCACAATAGAGTGTTCATGCAAGATTTTGTAGAAAGTTCTGGACTTGCAGTGGGTATCTGTTCTTGAAGCAACTCTAAAGGGAAGAACTTTAAAAGCAAGAGTTCTTTACCTACAGATAAGTATCTAAGAAATAGTTCTTTACCTGCAATGTGTATCTATTCTTGAAGCAACTGGTGACCAGCTCTCCTTTGGACATTTGGAAGATCCACATGAGTTTCCTCCCACTATGCTGGCTGCCATAGAAGGTGGTGAATCGTTGAAAGCTACGCTCCAACTGATGATCGGAAAAGTCATAAGAGACACTGATGAGAACATCATGCAAGGAAGATATGTCCTACATTGTGAGCTCAAACTTGCATTGTTAGTATTATGCTTACAGACAGCAGATTTATAATGATGTCATGCAGATTACACCATGTCCCAAACCTATGAATACTTCACCAAGACATAACGACTGGACACAAAAGGGAAGCTGCAAACGTTTCATGAAATTTCTTACCACCAAGTTCCTCTTAACTTTATAAGGTCAAGAAAAGAACAGAAACAAACACTGCCTCCATGGAAACGAACACAAGCTTTGGATTAAAATCGATATTAAAATCCATAAATTTTCCAAATAAAAAAAATAAGCAACCTATATCATACTCCACTTAATCACTACCTATTACACAACTTCCAACACAATTATTTTCCTATTTCTTTCCACATAATTTCTACATTATAGTCACATAAATTATACCCATTTCATTTTACCAACAACTATTACATGGTAAAGTCTGAGTAGGCTAGCTAATACTGAGGTGCTTCAACAAATGCTGCAGCAATGCTCCAGGATTTATGTAGTCAGTGCTATAGGCAGACTGGATATAGGATTAGGGCTACGGTATGGGTCGCTATAGGATTTTCGGTAACATTTAGGGGTAGGGTTACAATTAGCTACATTATTTGGTCCAGAGTTGATGTTACAATCTGGTGAGTGAAAATACTGACAGCAGAGTCATCATGCCTGGCATACGTGTCATTCATGCAACCAACGATGATGCGAAAGGTTTTTCTAGCTTACCTCGCTGGGAAGGTTGAAGGTACAGCCTTGTTGGAAGGGCCATGACCCTGAACACAGGACTTGAATGCTGAAGTCAATATCTAGAGATTCACTGCTAGCTAGATGGTTCTTGAACTGTTCATTGAGATCCTTGCTCAGTCCAATGTCCTGAAACATCCTCTGCAGTTTGGAAGTATACTCAAACCCACATGCTTGCTGTTAAATGAGAAGAAAACAATATTCTGAAATACATTCTTACTTGTCAATAACACCTTTTGGGGGAGAAATTCAATGGGTGATTATGAACACACATTCAATAATCTTTGTAGTTGCTTTTCTTGGTGGAAAAAATGTACAGGAGGACTAAGAACAAACTTACACTATAAATTCTCATTGCCAAGAAACTGAAATCATCTTTGTGTTCTTCTTTTTCCTTTGATCCTTTCTTTTTCCCCCTCAAATTATGAAAGAATTCTTTCTCTTGTTTTATTGCAATCACCTTTTTTATTTTCCTTCTTCGGAGAATTTTCACTGTGCTGACAACAAATTAAAGCAAACAAAAATCAACAACAACTGATTAACTTGAATCATGAACACCTCACAGGAAACTATGAAATAATTCCACAATGTAGGTCCAAAATTTTCATGGAAGATAGGCTTTCTAGACCAGCTATTATATCATAAGAATAATTCAAAGGAGGAAGAGATATTACATAATAATCTTGGATGCATTACCTTGAGTTTTGAGATCATACTGGCCTCTGCATCATCACTGGCTGAATTATGATGAACCAATCTCTTAGCTAGCATCTTGGAGTAGAATTTCTGGAAAACATCTTTGTCATCTATGTACTTGAACACTACCATCTAAAACAAAAAAAATTTTCAGTACCGGTATAATCAAGAACTTCGTCCAATTCGCACAATTTATTCCTGAAGAGATATTCACTTAATTATTTACATCATAATGGACAACTATAATAACAACACTGGCTGAATTTACATAAACCAGTCTCATAAGTAGCATTTAGGAGTAGAACAGCTGGAAAAAATCCTTGTAATATCTGTATATGTGAACATTACCATCAACAGAAAGAAAATGCTCAGAGTATACCGTTGAGCATATTGCACCATAACATTGCTGTTTTTACTTTGGCAGATTTCCTGGAGGGTCGATAGTTCATAATACTCACGTTTTAGTGGAGTGCTACTGAGAACCTGCACTTTGAAATATTTCACTTCATCATAACATAAGACCCAACAAAATTCCAGACAAAGAGCACTGAAGCCCTTGCGATAAGCTTTCTCTCTTTCTGAGAAGGCCATTGGTAATTATTAAGCTTTCAGGCCACTATATTTTCCATCACACAAAATTATACCTTGCACACTCAATACTTTAAAGTGTGCCTGGAAAAATCATCTGTTGTATTCATTTAGCATAAAAATAGTTGTTACATTTCATAAAATATGCATTACCCTCTTATATGCTGTGCACAACCCTCTTATTTGCTGTGCACAACACAGTCATTTCATATAAAGCATGGTTCAGGTACAGGTATACAAGCTTGGGGTTGGCTGCCTTAAACCTTTCCCCTATATCATTTGTGCATGTACATTTAGATAGTGAAAAACAAAATTAAAGCCATATCATGCCTTTTAATGCACACTTCTATCAACCTTATAACCTTTCAAATAAAAAGACCCTAAAGGAATTCCAAATAACTATGTATGATTATACCCATACCACTTGATTTAGTGTGTCCTCCAATTCTGCTTCCTCTGGATTCTTGGAGCTCTTCTTGAGCAGTGAATCACAGTACTTGGCCAGAAGCTCTGGTGATTTACTGGATGAATTGGCCATCTTGGTGACAGCATTGCTGTTGATGAACCTTCCACAGGCCTAAAAGTCGATGGCAATCAAGAAAGTCAATAACAGTGTAATTGAAATCAGATTTCACAATTCAAAAACAGTGGAACTGGCTTTACAATATCCACATGCTCATCAGCATTTGTAACACCACTGAAAAGGAGGGTGGGGCGATTTCATCAGTGGCAAACTTGAAATCATCCCATTCTCAATAAAAACCCCAAAACAAATTGCCCACGGCACCATCTTCAATGGGGCGGAGGCACAATATATCAACTTACCACCTACATATAAATTAATGTGCTCACTTCTGATCTACCGCTGCACTGGAAACGTATCTTCATCCTAGAAAATTCTAATTGCTATGTTAAGTAAAAGCTGCAAGTGACCAACAAACCTGTGACACATTTCGCATGTTTATGGAGAAATATGTTTCCATTGTAAAGCAATTTGTCTTCAAAATGAAATTTATTGGTTTAACTCTAGAGAGGAGGAGCTTACCTTGTCTAGTGATGCAACAAAGCCTGAGTCATTATTAAAAGCAGTGAGAACAAGGCATTATATTCTTGTGAACATCAAGAATGGTCTGTACATAAAGCTTAGGATCCTAGAAAATAAGATATAAGAAATATGTAGAAAAAACTCATTACATAAGCTAAGAAACATCTGCTGTAAATTGGTTCAATCGATCTCCCACTGTTGTACAAGTACGGTTTGGTGGCTATTAATATATTTGTACTTTTCTAAATGAAAACTAGATGAATCCTCGATCGCGCACGGTCAGAAATTTATGCCTCCGTCATTGCCAGATCGGAAATATATGGCACATTCATGTTGATTTTTTTATTTCATGTACAAAATGACATCTTTGACCTTGAGACCCCCCAATCTAATGAGACCATTATAAGCCTTCTCGATATGACCCAAGTTTGGAAATGAACCGTCACAGAGTTGTTAAGTTATCGCAAGAACAAGCAATTTTCATGTATATAATGACCTCTATGACCTTTGACCTTTAACCTTGAGACCCAAAAATCTAATCACATAATTGTCCCTCCCATATGCATACATGTGCCAAGTGTGAAGCTGCTCCGTCAAATGGTTGAGTTATCGTGAGGAATGGACCATTTCTATGTACATAATGACCTCTATAGCCTTTGACCATTGAGACCCCAAAATCTATTTACATCATTGTCCCTCCCATATGCATACAGAATCAAGTTTGAAGTTGATCCATCAAATGGTTGTTGAGTTATCACGAGAACAAACCATTTCTATGTACATAATGACCTCTATGACCTTTGACCTTTGACCTTGAGACCCCAAATCTAATCAGATCACTGTCCCTCCCATATGCATACATGTGCCAAGTTTGAGGTTGATCGGTCAAATGGTTGAGTTATGGTGAAAAAAACCATTTCTATTTACATAATGACCTCTATGACCTTTGACCTTTGATCTTGTGACCCCCAAATCTACTCAGATCATTGTCCCTTCCATGTGCATACATGAGCCAAGTATAAAGCAAATCTGTCAAATTGTTCGTAAGTTATCGTGAGAACAAGCGATTTTTATGTGTATTATTACCTCTATGACCTTGACCTTTGACCTTGAGACTCCAAAATCTAATCAGATCATTGTCCCTCCCATATGCATACACGAGCCAAGTTTGAAGTTGATCCATCAAATGGTTCTTAAGTTATTGCGAGAACGAAAACAGGACGGACGGACGGACGGACGGACGGATGACCCGAAAACATAATGCCTCCGGCAACCACCTACAGTGGGCGGAGGCATAAAAATATTTCAACTACAGTGAAATCTCTGTATAAGTGCTTTGAAACTCTAGCTTTAACCAGGCAAGTAAATGCATTCAGCATAAAGGCATTTCAGGATTGTACCATAGTCAGTGTTTTTATTTTTGGTTTGTTTTTGTTTTGGTTTGTTTGTCTTTGGGGAGTTGTATTTCAAACTACTGATCCTTTTTCATATCACTTAAAACATAATGGCAAAATAAAACCAACATATAATGAAATACGGAAACTGTCAAGTGTACATATCCAGCATGCAAAAATATACAACATGAGTGACTATATCTTTGTTTGTCAGGTACCCATCTAAAATAGAAACACAACTGCAGACTAAGTGCCATGTTCACAACTAATGCCATACCAACAACTTATATATTAATTTTTTTATAAGATAGTTAGTGATGCTCACATTGACAGCAGTTTCTCCACACTTCCTCTATGGCAGCTAATCCTTGGTTGCAGATGTGCGTTTCCAGCAGTGTCATGAGCTGACCCAGACCATCTGGTATGCGTGATACTAGGCTGTACATTCTTGCAAGGTCTGTTTAGGTAAAACAAGAGAAACAAGCATGTAACAATTAATCCACTGTAAATAATCAACAAACTGTACTGAACTGCAATCTCAAAGTGATGCATAGGTATTCATACATTATACAAAGCAATACTGTAGGAAAATAGCATTGTCATGATAACTTTCCATATAACACTGAGCTCAAAGCATCACAGTAATTTCCTGCAGCTGCAATTAATTTTCAATTTTGGTGTACCATATTCAAAACACTAGCTTCATATATAACATTTGAAAGTAGAAATTCATTATAAATTTGGTAAAATCAATTTGCAAGTACACAAGTTGTCACATCCTTACACACATATAGATATTGATTTCCATATAGGACTTTACATGAAATCACTTTGTTACCTTACTCTCTTTCACCCTTACACATTTCAATGTCTCGTATAGTTATTTGGGATAATTTCATGTCTTCTTACAATATATAAGAAACTAGATGAATCCTCGACCATGCCTTTGCCAGGTCAGAAATATATCACTTTTACTTATGGGAAAGTATTAGGATACATTCAGAGTACAAAACTGGAGAATATGGTTCTATTTAAATGACATTGTGTCAGCCACATTTGAAGTTGATCCATCAAATGGTTCTTAAGTTATTGCGAGAACGAGCAATTTTCACGTCTACACGTCTATGCCTCTTTCTTAAAATACATTAATTTTCGAATTTCGCATGCTTTTCGCGACAGTGGAGAGCAGAATTGTGTAGGGAATGGCCTTTCATATGACATGTGTATGGCACGTTTTGTTGCTGACATGCATCAATGGACTTCCCTCAAACAATCGTATTATGAAAGGCCATCCCAACACAAAGCTACTCTCATCAGTCGCCGAAAATTTGAAAATGACTGTATTTCAAGAAACGGGCATAGAATACAATTACTTCACCAAATTCAATAATCTTGGTATCATTTTCTTCGGTAGACGATGCTTTACCCCCTGATGTAAAAAGATCACTTTTTGATGGTAACGTACTGAAAATCCACCATTCTGATTTTTCTGGGACACCTGGTATAATGCTCTCTATGACCTTTGACCTCATGACCCCAAAATCTAATCAGATCTTTGTTCCTCCCATGTGCATACATGAGCTAAGTTTGAAGCCGATCCATCAAATGGTTCTTAAGTTATCTTGAGAGCTAGCCATGTTTATGTATATTATGACCTCTCTGACCTTTGACCTTTGATCTTGTGACCCAAAAATCTAATCAGATCATCATCCCTTCCATATGCATACACGAGCCAAGTTTGAAGTTGATCCATCAAATGGTTCTTAATTTACCACGAGAACGAAAACGGGACAGACAGACAGACGGACAACCCGAAAACACAATGCCTCCGGCACCCACCTCGGTGGGCGGAGGCATAAAAAAATTTTTTAAAAATGGCGACAACTCCCCTTAGCAAGAAAGCACATTCTTACATCATTTTTATCAGCATCAAGGAGATCTCTGGAATTCTGAGTAGAAGATTCGAGATGTTTCTTGATGGTACCTCTCACATCTCTTGGCCAGATCATCATGTGTGCTCCTCATGTAAATAAACCTGGACACGCCTTCTCCCTCAAGCAATCTTGTCTCAGCCTGGGTACAATGAAGAATGAGATTTCAAATATGATCAATTTCAACAACTGTGACCTGAAAACAAGCAGAGACATTCATTTTACATATTGCACCTTGCGTGTTGATTCTCAAACAAAAAAGTATTTCAGCAAATATGCTGTCGCGATGTATTCATCTAAAGGGAACATGCCAAATTGTTCCAAGGTAGTGTCTTAATGTGCATAACAAGGTTAACTTCATAAGCATCTATTGCACCATTACATCATACGTACAAAGAGAAATGTGAAATGGACTCTTGTTACATGTCACAGAATCCCCTTTACCTTCTTCATATACTCTGTAACAGGATTTTGCTGGAGAAACTCTGTGCTCTCCGACGTGTAGAAACGTTCTGTCTCAGACAGGAACTGACTCTCAAAGGAGTCTTTGTACACACTCAACGTTGGACCTTTAGAAGTTGGCTCATCTTCATTCAGACCAAGTTCAACTGTGAAGCAAAAGAGAAGGGATCATGAGGTGGAATGTACGATGACATCTTTGCACTACCTCAATAACTGAAGACGTGGAAGAAAAACATCAGGGAACAATGATCCAAAACCTATTCCTGCAACATTTGCTATTTTGTCAAAGATGAATAGTTGCAAATGGATTCAGATTAGTTTTAGGGTTGCATTTCAGGTAAAATGTTGGGTTTAAGATTTAAGTTTCGTGTAAGATATGGAACCACAGAATATTTTTCTCCAGGACATGTTCTATAACTAAGGAAACATATGGTTCCTCCTTTCTCAAAATTATTCTAGGTCACTGATTCAAGTCTCAGAATTACTCATGAAGTAAATGACAAATTGTTCCATAAACTCATTAGATAATGGAACTATGATGATGGGATCAATATCATATGGAAAACCAAGATCAGAGTCAAAAATAAAGTCAAAGTCATTATGGAAAGGGTGAAGAACCTACTCTGAATATTCATGAAGTTATATGACAAATCTAAGTCATTACAGAAATACCTATGCAAAATACTAATGAAGATATCCTACCATAACACTGAATCACACCACTGACCAGACGTGTATTGATGGTCTCTCCATGTCTCTCCCTTTCAATTAACTTCAGTACAGCATTGGTGACCTGTAAACATGATATCAGAATAACCTTTAATACAAGGTTCAGTTCTGGGGCCCGTTGCAAAAACTTTTGCCAGACTTTTTCTGGCAAATTTTTATGTAATGGAAACTATGGCAATTTTTTTTTTTGCCGTAGTTTCCTCAAATTTTGCCATAAAAAAACTCCGGCAAAAGTTT
>JAPZVO010002111.1:0-11093 GCA_029962745.1 Echinometra lucunter | reverse complement strand
GGAGGCTTGTCAGCAAATTTTTTTGGTTAACAGACACCTGAAAGAGCAGACCACGCCCCCCCCCCCGGCCCCTTTTTGAAAAATTGAATATCCGGCCCTGAATCGTGTTTTGTTTGTCCTTATGATAATGGCGCTGACCAATGTTAAGACTACAATTGCATTGTGAAGTTCTTGGTAGCATCATGATGTTATAATTTTTTTGTACAGATGAGTAGGAGATGCTAATATATCCATTCGGTTTATTTAGCTTTTTTTTCAATGAAATAAATAATTATTAACCCGTTAATTTTGAAGTGTATTTCGTTTTCCATTTAAAATATTAAGGATTGAATTACTTGGACTCGGAGAAAATGGCGAAATTATTAAAGGAAGAAGATAATAGAGGAGATGATGATGATGATGATAATAATAATAGTAATAATAATAAATGATGATGATAATAATAATAATAATAATAATAATAATAATAATAATAATAATAACAATTAATAATAATAATAATAATAATAATAATAATAATAATAATAATAATAATAATTTTTTTTTTCTTCTTTTTTTCCCCCCTCCAAAGGGATTTTATTGATACATTTTCAACATAACAATTATATATAAGTGAACTTACAAAGATAACACAAAGTCAATCAGACATATCAAATACATTCAATTTGAGAAACAATGATAATAATCACAAACTGCCGGGAATTATATAAGCTCAGTTAGTTATGTTTTTAAATAAACACCATTTCTTGTCAAATTGATTATATCTTCCATTTATCTGTGCTATATATTTTTCTTGCAAATAATATTGTATAATGGACGATTTACATTTCGCAAAAGAAGGTGGTTTTGCAAATAATAATAATAACAATTAATAATAATAATAATAATAATAATAATAATAATAATAATAATAATAATAATAATAACAATTAATAATAATAATAATAATAAGATTTATAAGACGCTTAATACTGTTGTTTCTAAGCGCACAAGGAGATGGAGAGAGGGAGAGAGGGAGACGGAGAGAGGGAGAGAGGGAGACAGAGAGAGAGAGAAGGGGGAGAGGATGTGTGTTTGCGGACAGAGAGAGGGAGGTGAGGGTATAATAACAAGAGTATTAAATCCATGTCTTCTCATATAGGTATAATGAAAACACTTGGTTCAAATTTTATCTATGATCTCTCCTTGTCTGTTTATCTTAGATTAGATTGGCATAAAGGACATGACATTATCAGTTGAATGCATCTTCCAACAAAGTCAAATGACAATCATAATGACAATCGCAACGACAATCACAATGACAGTTAAATATGAGTCAAAGAACAATCACAATAACAAATACCATGACAGTCAAAATTACTATGACAATCACAATGACAGTCATATGGCAATCAAATGAAAATCACAATGACAATCAAATAACAATCGCAATGGCAATAAAATTAAAGTCGGAGGAAAATCAAAATGATAATCATGATGAAAGTCAACTGGCAGTCAAATGGCAATCACACAGCCAAGCAACAATCTGAATCAGAATCAGAATCAGAAACAGATGCACATTCACAATTACTATAATAATTACAATCACAAGCACATTACAATAATTAAAAATCACAATTACTTTTGTCCATAATGTTTTATTTTGATTTCATCAAAACAAAAAAATTTAACATTTCAATTTAACATTTCAAATTAAACAATTTAACACTTCAAATTTCATATTTCATTTTTTTCAATTACTTATATAAACATGAATCATATAACTTATTTAGTTAAGTTAACACTCCCCTCCCCCCGCCCTCACAGAAAAACTCTTCCCTATCCAACTTGTACTTTTTGTGGAGGGCGATACACCCAAGCTGGGCCTTAACGAATTCACAAGAAGAAAAGAACCAACAAAGGAGACCCAAATCAATACAATCTAATAAAGAAACTGGGGTTTCCTTTTCATAAATACCCAGCAATATGCATTATAAAACACGTTTCCTTTCATTGGGCTCCTTTAAAGACGAAAAATATTTTTAAAATTAAAAAAAAAATGGATCTGACTTGTACACTAATATGTACAGAACCGGTACAATGAACTGGTCATCAAATATTTAGTCACTGATTAAAATTATCTGAGATTACATGAGCTCACAGTCATCAGAACAAAGCAACACCAAAAAGAAATCAATGAGGGGGAAAAAAGTATACAATCACAAAAAAAACAAAGCATACAATCACTTTTTTTTTTTTAAGAGATATTTTATTTCCTTCCTCTTATGTTTGTACATTCGCAAAACATAAAATTATTAGATTAAATCATGTAGAAAGAGATCATTGGTACAAGACACATTCGTGAACACTTAATCATATAAATACATTAATTGATGAAAAAAAACCAACTTAATTACAACTCAAGGATCATAGAGAAATCTCAAATTATACATGATTACACAATTTAATTTTTTAAATAAAACAGCTATAACCAAAAGAAGAGAGGAATCGCAATCACAATAGCTGCCAGACAATGACAGGCACACACACACACACACCCTCACTCCAACACTATTACACACTCGAAAACCACAATTCACACTCCAATCAAGGGAAAGTTACAATCCATTTAGACAATAATGTATCTCGGTGAACCAGTTCAATTCAACAGAATTCTTCCTATCCCTTAATGATGCTAATTTAAAGGTGACATTCAAAGAAAATCACACAATAGGGTCAATTATATATGAATCGAAACGGGGAAGTATGTAGAAGACAGTGGTGTTCATTATTGCTCCTGTAAATTCCAAGAAATTATCTAAAAACGCATTTTCCAAAAACGCCCCTCTGATTCTCAGAACCCGGAAGTGGCTGCGAGCGAAACGAGTCCCCAATGATGACGTTGGCCTATGCGCAATCTGCGGCGAGCTAGGCGCTTGCACGTAATGAAACATTGTGCATTGAGATGATCGCATGCAATTTTGATGGATTTTAGCTGTTATAAGAGAGCAGGCAAAACTGCAGTGGCTTATTATTTAAATTACCTCATTGATGACTCGATTTTCTTTTCTTTTTTTGGTCAAAGCAGAATATAAAGTAGGAAATTGACATGAAAATGACAAAGAAAACCAAGCCAGGCCGGGATGCAAATGTCAAACTACGTCCCAAAACGACGTTGCATCAAATTCTCAGAGACAGAACTGATTAAGAGACCCGCTCGTCAAATCATGATTGTATGTAAAAGTTACCGAGATAATATTGTTGTCTAAGGAAAATTGATGCTTCTTGTAGAAACTATCTTGATCTACAACATTCCTCTTCACTAAAATCTCGTATTTATTATGATAGGAATGGCTAGCTAGCGTAGAAAGACTGGACGTCACCACTGATCTCAGATAGTGTAGTCTGTGTAGAGCTGCGGTGTAGAGATGAACATGATACATGTATTGCATTACTAGTATAGCATAGCTTCAAGTCTTTATCAAGGGATTTTTTTTCTGAAATACTTTGATTAAACCTGATTTCGATAACGAATTTCATTCGAAATTTTTATTTCAAGAAATTTATTCTTTTATTGCAGGTTCTGATGATTTTCAAGCAAATAAACAGTGAAAATGACCCAGATACGAAATTATAACTGATCAAAGACTATCACCAAAGGCCTAATTGAATTACAAGCCAAATTACTCTCACCTTCGCCTCAGATCACCTACTTACCTCACCTACCTACTACATACAATTGAAATACTGAAATGCCGAGTATGGAAAAAGTTAACTTGAGCTTATAAGCAACATGTAATATAAGTTGCTACTTAATAGAAAAGAAAAAAAAATAGAAGTAAGGTGATTACCATTTCTATATTTTCTTTACACAAGTTTCAAACTATTCGCCAAAGAAAACAATTTAAATTCAAGAAAAAAAAAGTATTCCGTCTATCCCCTCCATCTTTCGTGAATTATAACACCCCTAAAATTAAAATGGTATGCCCCACAACGGTTACATAGCATGTATAAGGGAGACTGTTCTATTATATTATGGGATTTTTTTCCCCTTTCTAATTGCAAAAAGTCATAATTAAATTGTAGAATTTCTCCGACATTATTATATGAATAATGTTAAATAGAATGGTTGAAGCATACTTTGAAAACATTCACAGAATAATGAATTCATACAAACAATGCAGAAACGTCGTTTTAATCACTCCTCGGACACGACACATCACATTCACCACATTCACAACACACCACATCTCTGGCTATTGCCCATACGATGACGTCACGGATCTCGCATCGAGTTGGGCAACGTATGCACAGGCAACATTGGGGGTCCGTTTTATATCGATTTGTGACAGGCAATATTCGTTTCCCACTTACTTTTCAAAAGTTTCAATCGGTTTCATAGTGATTTGTGCACCATAAACTTTATTTTGATATGAAATTCGAGCAATTCAAAACCTATGAATAGCAGCTTTAAGCATGGTTATTAGTCACAATATACAAAGGAAAGGGGGTTTGTTCATGTAGGTATAAAGGTGGATAAGAATAGTTAATAACTGTCTTTTTTTCTTTTCATAATCATTTTTTAATTATTTTTTTCTCGTTTAATCCTAAGACAATTTATCCAGAGATTCATGCAAAAAAAAAAACAGTCACAAGTCAAATAAATGTACATTATGATTCTAAAGAACAAATCAATGGTGGGAAAGCAGTACAAAAAGATACTGCCTTCGGAATGTTTACAAAATCCAAAAAATACTTGGGATTTTTCTATAATAATCACTGGCGTAAATCCCGGGGGGATGGGGGATATGGCCCCCCCCCACACTTTTTCGAGGGGGGGAATGGTGTGTAAAAATATCCCCTACTTTTTAAGGAAAAAATGATATTTGAATTAATCAGTAATTTTTTTATGATCTGTCATAAACAACCATATTTAATAATTTATATTTAAAAATGCGATTGAAAACCAGAAAAGTGGTTATTTTTGGCTAGCTCGCTTCGCTTGCTCCTCATATTTTAGAATTTTTATTTGAAAATGCGATTGAAAAACAGAAAAGTTGTTATTCTTGGCTCGCTCGCTTTGTTTGCTCATCATATTTTAGAATTTCTATTTCAAAATGCGATTGAAAACCAAGAAAAGTGGTAATTTTTGCTCGTTCGCAAGATAAAAATTAAAATGTGTGTAAGGGGGGTCTGTGCAGGTGGTTGAGGACTTGCGTTTATACTTAAGTGTGAGTTCGACAGAGAAAAAAAATCGGCAAAAAAAGTCGATCATCCCTCCCCCACCCCACCCCACCCCTCAAAGTGGATTTACGCTTTAGTGTCGGGCTGAGATTCGAACCTTCAACCTTTTGATTGAAAGTCAAGTGAATGAACCACTATATTACGACACCTCTCTTTGAAGCCTTCTGATATTTAAAGCATTGATTCGCGCTTGCGTGATGTCTTCTACCATGCAGTAAGGTGGAAGAGAGAATATTTACCATGTTCTTATAAGTGTTATATGGTGTTTTCATTGGGAACTTTCGTCTAGATATTCGTTCCTGTATCTTTAAACAACTGTAACAAAAACACAAATACTCCCTAATGCCTAGTAAAATAGGATTTCCTATGCTGTAATGACCGCTAGCTACCATTTCCCTGCTACATACAACTTTTATGTGATGCTAACAAGCTATATCATCTGAAATGATAGCCGTTCTTTAGGAAGAGTATAAGTTTTAGAAAAGAAAACAACAACATGACAGTCGCTAAATCATCCATGATTAAGCATAGTGATAAGAAGTATCATAAAACACCAGTGGCGTAGACAGGTTCTCATTACTTGGGGAATGATTCCCCAATTGATGTATACATTTACACTGTACACACATATCTTAAGGTTCACGTATTGGCTCAACAAATCGAAAGAAAACTGCTTGGAAGCGTCTGTCATGCATTGTGGCCAATTTATTTTTCTCTACTCAGACTTCGAAATTGTCCGTCGAAAATTTGAGTGGAGAAAATGAAATTGGTCACATTGCACTACAATTTTAACACCCTTTTGATATGTATTTTTAAAAGTAGGAAGCTTGCTATTATAATAAATAAAGAATATTGGCAACTTTCTTTAAAGGGTAACTTTTGAAAATATACATTTGCGTACAAGTATGGAAGTGATAATTTATGTCCCCCACTATGGTTGTCAGTACCGGCAAAGCCAATCGCAAAGCCGAGAAAAAACAATTATTTTTGAAAAATAATGTCGTGAATATGTTTACTTTCAAATATTTGCCATTTGAATTACATGAATTCATATGAGATAAGCATTCAATCAGTTTAAAGATATTTAGCATGTTAAGCATCAGCATTATCTTTTTTAAAGGCATACTCACTGACAAGATTTTCTCCATTTTATAAATATGTGTTTTACACACTGCCTCAAAATGAACGATGGGGGCTTTATATTAACTATGTACATGTGCCAACGATGTTTGTGAAGCATTTGCCCCGTTTTCAGCGGCCCGTGTGTCCATGATCCATTCTACAAAAAACAAAATTGTCTTGCCATGTAGAACTGAAAATACCATGTCAGTTACAAAATTTAAAACTTGAAATTTAAATAGCCCCAAAATGTCCTTCTAAATTTCTCATTTTTTCACATCCATGGCGAAACTGAATCAATGTCAAAATGTGCCCTGTTCTTGACGAAATATGCACTGACTAATGAATGTTTATTTACTGCAACCCATTTGCTCCCCCAATCACACGCCCATAAGATGTATTGTGGTGTTTGGCTTCACGCCAAACTCTCGGAGCGTCGTACTTCCTTGCAGTCGCTTGCACCCACACAGAAGCAAACTAACGTCAGGCGGGATGCCAGTTTTCTTCCCTACCAGTACCCTCAGATTCTCTGCTGTATCTGACATCGTACCTGAAACAAGAGAGTCTTTCCTTCCGTTTCTTAACAAAAACAGTGACAGTCTCCTCCTTTGAGGCAGGGGCTGACGGCGGGACCGCAAGGGTAGCGAACTTCTTCATGATAATCTTTTGCTCGTCATGATGCAGTTGAGCTTGTAGTTCTGCTTAAGAGCATTCAAGCCACTGCAGGAATGCGGTGTCCCCCTTTTTGCAAGAAGAGACAACACGTGATCGTGGTCGTCCACCTGAAAATGACAATGGACAAATGTTGTATAAGGGGTGCCTATTGGATCTGTTTACTAATGTATTCTAATTTATGCGTGTTTTCTCTCCAGAACCCTTGGTTACCACTATTCAATTCATCTGTTATGCATAATGATCTGAAAAGAAGGAATCCACTTTGCATACAAGCCTCTTCAAGCTCCTCGTAGTCTATATTCTCAACAACAGTTTTATAATGAAATAAATATGAGGAGTAAAATTCTTAAAGAAAGATGATGCATATTCTAGCTCCCCCCCCCCCCCCCCGATACTGATTTTCCTGGTAATTCTGAATTAGAATATACCTTCTGCAGTCCTGCTAGGTGGTGAATCCAGCAGAAGAGGGGGGGGGGGCCACAAGATCGGAGGCACCACGTTGGCAAGTTAGCATATTATAGGCCTATTGCTTCGGTGCAGTATAATTGCAAACAGCAGCCACTTTAGGTAAGACCAGGCCACTTGTTGTTGACAGTCCCAAATAGGCCCATCAAACTGGTTCGCTGCAGCTCAAATGATATTAATTACTTATCTATTCCAAAAACAATACAGCAGAGCACTTCTTACACATAAAGCACAATTAATTTTGTGCAGCACACAACGTTTGAGGGTTTTAAGTAAATTCTTTCAATGTAAGAAGGCGAGACTGCAGGACCAAAGGCGACTAGATCAACTTGAAGCCCGACAAGAAACGGCACCCAGGTGTTGATGGAAGAGTATAAAACTAACCCACTCTTAACGTCCTTTCATGGCCACTAGCTCCTGTAGACAAGCCCAAGCCAGTAGCTGTGTCCACACGCTAGATCTCTGGCATCATTCAGGGTGTCCTGGCAGATACAGCAGTTCAGGTTGTCAACAAGCTTGACATACATAGACTTCAAATCCTCAAAACTCTCCATGTTCTTATAAGGGTTGTTCGCCGAAGGTAGAATGCTCTATATACGTGTTAACTTCTCAGCGGAAAGTTTCGTTCTGTCTGAAGTGCGAGCATGACCATGATGACTATGCAGTCAATTCTGAAATAGGCTGCAACATATGTTTACTGATGTTGATCACTATTATGACATGTTGAAATACGTAAAAGCAGTAAGATGATATTGTGTAATATCCATTTCTTTTTTTAGACGGATGGGAAAGTTATCATACTGAACAGCTGTAACAACAAAAAAAACCCCATGGAATTACCAGAGACAGAGAGAAGGTGTTGCACCGTTGCATTGCAATGTTGGTATGAGCGCGCGCTCTTTTAAGGCCCTTTGTGGCTGTTGTGGCTCAGTGGATAAGTCTCCGGACTTTTTGAACCCCAAGGTCCGTGGTTCAAATCTCTGCAGCAGCACTAATGTCCTTTGGCAAGACATGAATCTACATTTGCCACGTCTTTCGGATGGTGACGTTAAAGGTCGGTCCCAGACGTAAAAAAACAGAATTGATTGATACACGTCTGTAAAAACCATCACCACCACCACCACCACTACTTTCCCATACTACCGTGTCCGCCTCCATTTGTTGGACGGTGTCAGACGGACGCAATTCAAAAAATTGTGGCCATGGACTGCCGACGTCTAGATACGTCTGTAAACCAGCTGAAGAACAAATTTAAGAAGTCCAATAAACATACGCGTTCGTTTCTCAGACGGAATCGTTAAACGGTAGATAGGTGGCTTTGTGATTCCATATGCCTTCCTAAAAATGTTGGCCTTGTTACCGAAATAGCAACTTTGATCAATGCGCATAATTTGCACAAATGCCAAATGGCTGCAGGTAGCAATAATTTTCAAATTCAAGTTTTGAACTGCTACACTGCATGTGCATTTGAGATAGGCTACTGCTAGGACAAGCCGAGTCCGGTTTTGTCATTTTTTCTTTTCATTTAAAAGTAAGATTTTAAAAAAGGTAATTAAAAGTCAGGAAAATCATCAAAAAATAATGTGGGAACAAAATACAAATGAAAATGGACATGTCACGCTACCCGACACTTGCCAGAAAAAAAAAACCGCAATAGCAACACAATCAGGCCTGCCAAATCAGGAAGTGACGTAAATAGTCGTGAAATGTTCTCCTGCATGGTTGTGCACGGTCGATGAAAAAGTGTGTGCCAGAATTGTGAAATTTTCAAAAAAATTCCAGGTCTTATGTGAACATTTCGTAATCTAGGCACCAATCCTTGGATCAAAACTATTTCGTGACAAAGTGTGTCAGTGCGTGAAAGCCAACGTGTGAAGGGCACTCTTTGTAGAACACTGGAAATGAGTATGTTAATATATTTTCAGCAATATAATATGTAGTTACTATATTGTGAATATATTTGTCCGAGATTGTTTTAAAACATTTAAAAGCATGTGATGATTCGCCTTTCCCATGACATTAGATCTTGAGGATAATAATCATTTTTAAAACAAACTGAAGGGATCCAGGGAGCGTTCATGAAGAGTTTTGTCGGTGATTTTCACAGACTAATTGGCTGTCAGCCAATCAGATGCGAGGATTTTCAGTAGCTTGTAACACTTGTCGGTGATTTTCACCGACAAAACTCTTCATGAAACGCTCCCCAGATCGAGAAACAGAATGAGAAAGTGAATGACATAGGAGAGGGAGGAGACAGAGAGAGAGGGGGGGGGGGGGGAGAAAAAGGAAGAGAGGTGGATGGTTACATAAGAATGATAAGGAGGCACACAAATACATGCAAAAAGTTAAATCAGGATTAAAGAATAACATTTTCTTTATTTGTAACTATTAAGTACACCCTTTTATTTATATACAAATGTTCATACATGATTTAATTCTTTCAATTCGTTAAAATTTGCATGAGAGTATCAATATTATAAGACTAATTACACAGTAGATATGATTGAAATTTCTTCGATACATTCATCACACACGTTACACACTGGTTTGACCAGAAATCGAGTACAGGGAAGCACGTGTCCCCCCCCCCCCCTCCTTCTCCATCTTAATTATGGCGATAAAAGGGAAGGGGAGAGAGAGAGAGAGAGAAGAGAGAGAGAGACTGCATGCATGGACTGAGAATGCCGTACACTGTGTGCTTTAAAGAAGTGTGCACATGACATCCCATCAAATGCTGACGGGCGCGGACTGGCCACGGGGGTTCGGGGTCTACCCCCCCCCCCCCCCACCCCCGGCAGCGAGATATTTTTGGCTTGAGGGCTGGAACATTACCAATTTTTCAGTCCAAAGGCCAGTTTCATAAGTTATAGGGTCGCTCACATCGAAATCTCCCAACCGAATTTCAGTGCCAATCTGCCCCTCCAAATTCCCCTCATGTTGGTCGTTTTTTGTTTACAAGTCAATTTCTATTAGTTTTATAGTGATAGCAACACTCTTAAAACTAAAATGTGGAATCACCATTTGAAATGGTGGAGAGTTGATTACATTTTCAAACTGTTAGAGTGACTCTTTGAACATGCTGGATTCTAATCTTTATAGTGTTGAATCCAGTATGTTCAAAGTGTTAATCTAACATTTTGAAATTGAGTAACTCCCCCTTTTAAATGGTGATTCAACATTAGAGTGAACGACGAAAGAGAGGGGAGAGGTCCCTGTCTAGAGTTCTACATTCACAAGTTACTGGTGCCACCCCCCCCCCCCCCTGTCACCATCGTAGTTATTTATCACTGCAGATGCCGCACATGACTGGACAATGTTCGTCAATAATGGGAACATCTCCACACAGGCTCTGTGTTCGGGTTGTACAAAGGCGTGAGGTTTGGATACACGGTTCTGCAATAAAACAAAAATAAGAATATAAGTACTTCAATGTCCTTCACAGTGTTGAAGTGTTATTATCACTACCCGTGGTCACTGGACAAGTGCGCACCATCTTCACTTTTTAGGGAGCATTCCTGCCTTTTTACACTTCACATGCATACATGCAAGGCGATATCAAAGGCAGTCCATAATAGGCTTTGTACGATAAAAAAAAAAAAAAAATAGAGGGG
>JAPZVO010002110.1:0-11106 GCA_029962745.1 Echinometra lucunter | reverse complement strand
AGGAGGACTAAGAAAGAGGTTGTGGAGTTTAATGAAAATATGTCATAGCTAACAGAAAGAAGGGAAGGGTATGGGTATGTATGCGTACAATTGTAGCATTTGTTTGCAAATGGGGTTAGGTCCACTTGTAACTCAGAGAAAAACATATCTATTTGCCAGATTTTTGACAGGGGTCTATGGAAAATATGAGAAAGTGCCTTTTTTCACAAATGCCTCAGAAAATCATAGCTTAACTTTCTTCAAAGGACAACTGAGTTACACAGTTGAAAAATGTTCTGATATTAATAACTCGATTTTCATCAAAGTGGATCTAGCCCTTTTTGCAATAGAACTCTTCAATTTATTTTAACACTTACGAACTTTACCAATCTACCATGGTAGAACAAAGAAGAAAAACTGGATGTCAAACAAGGATCACCTAATCGTTCATCACACCCAAAATATGAACATTTTCTATAGACTGGTAGCACAGCAAAGTCATGGAGAGAAGAACTAGTGTGACAGGGTATGAAATGACTTGATGTCAGGGATAAACTTGGGATTAAGATGACACTTTTATAATGATGTGATATGGCAATGATTATGTAATCTACCAAGAGCAAGAAGGATATCATAGTGTACCAATCAACTTAGGAAAGATAATTTATGTACAGCCAGAATTTATCAAATACTCCCCAACTTTATCCAACATTCTAGGCTTTAACAGTATGAAGTAAATAAAGAATCACATAAGACTCTAAGGAGGCGGGCTAACTCGGATCTGGGGAAAACTCGGCCCGCTGCAAATACGGGGCCAAGTTGTCCTGGCATATATGGCAATATTTTTTCATGAAGTATTTTTAGGGTTAGGGTTAGGGGTAAGGGTTTAGGGTTAGGGATAAGATTTAGGGTTAGGGTTAGGGTTAGGGTTAGGGTTTAGGGTTAAGTTTAGAGTTAGAGTAGGGTTTAGGATAAGGCGTAGAGTTAGAGTTAAAGGGTATGCCGGGACAACTTGGCCCCGTATTTGCAGCGGGGCTGAGTTGTCCCCAGGTCCAAGTCAGCCCGGATCCGACTCTAAGTATGGAATCAAATCCATGCTCGAATCTATGCGTGCACACTTGCATAAGTCAACTACTCAACTCACTACTTGCTCTTACGTTTAGTAAGAGTAATATTCCAACTATATCTTTATATAATTGAATATAGAAACATATACAACAATATATCTTATGTTGGTTCTATCCTTTAGAACTATTCACCATGATTTGATTTCATTATAATACTTTCCACATACCCCAGCCAGAGTAATCTCAGGCCTAGTATTTAATGAGTTAATTCATATCCTTTAATAGATAATCAATACCCTTCATGCTCCGAGTAGCAGTGTAGGCTAATTCACTCACATGTAACTCACATTAGTTTGGCAGATTGACAGCTAATGTTTATATAACAAAACAAAACAAAAAAACAAAAAAAGATGGATTCATTGCTTTTAAAAGACACAATTCATCTTTTCAGAGCCAGAAGGGCATTAACTCTATCATTTTCATACAGTCTTAATGCTCTTCTGGCCCCAAACAGACAAATTTATTGTTTGCACTTGGAATACATTGTAAAAGCCTGCACAATAGTTCATGGTAATGCGATACTGGTTAGAAATCTATGTGCATTTTATTGTGAAGATTTGCCGTTTATATCTGATTAAAAACAAAATGATTATATCATTTTTTTTTTTTTTAAAGATTCAAGAGTGCAGCTTTTGGGACTCAGTTTATCAATTAAAGAAAGCATTGCACAAGGTCATGAAAAGTGTTGCTATAACTATTCATGGTAACTGTGTATATCATAACCTTCCTATAGTAATGGGAAAATGTCAACTGGGAAAATGAATGAATAGCTCTAGTTCTTTTTTTCTTTACATGATAAAAGTCACTTCAACATTTGTCAGTACTTCATGTCATACTAAGTATCTCTTTTTACATTAGATTGTTATGATTTATACATGAATAGATTACAATGAAAAATAAAAAAAGAACATCCAATATGGACTGGTATCACTGATTTTCTCTTTCACTAGCTGATGTAGATATAAAGATATTGAGTGTCAGAATTGGCAAATAATGTGTGTCATATCGAAACGTGATTTTTTACATAAAAGTTTTTCAGTACTAATGTCATATTAAGTATTGTTTCAATCAAACTGGTATAATTTATATACAGATAGATTATGCCAAAAACTAAAAAGATCATGTAATACAGACTGGTAGCATTGATTTCCTCTTTCATTATCTGAAGTACATGTAGATATTAGGTGTTAGTATTGCTGAATAGTATGTGTCATACCAAAATGTTTGATTTATTGAATAAAAGGTTTTCAGTACTAATGTCATATCAAGTATCATTTCCATTAAATTGTTATGATTTATAAGCTGACAGATTACTGGTATGCTAAAATATTATTTAAAAAAAAAAAGACTGGTTAAAGACTGGTAGCATTGATTTCCTCTTTCATTATCTGAAGTACATGTAGATATTAGGTGTTAGTATTGCTGAATAGTATGTGTCATACCAAAAATGATTTATTAAATACAACTTTTATCACTATTTCATGTTATATTAAGTATTATTTCCATTAAATTGCTATGATTTATATACAAAAAGCTTGCACTAAAAATAAAAATAACATGTATTATAGACTGGTAGCATTGATTTCCTCTTTCATTACCTGAAGTACATATGTAGATATTAGGTGTTAGAACTGCTGAATAGTATGTGTCATACCAAAATGTTTGATTTATTGAATAAAAGTTTTTCAGTACTCATGTTATATTAAGTATCATTTCCATTAAATTGTTATGATTTATATACAAAAAGCTTGCACTAAAAATAAAAATAACATGTATTATAGACTGGTAGCATTGATTTCCTCTTTCATTACCTGAAGTACATATGTACATATTAGGTGTTAGAACTGCTGAGTAATACGTGTCATACCAAAATGTTTGATTTATTGAATTGTTCTTTTTTTCCCCCTTGCCTTGTTCTCTGAAGTATCAATGATAAAAAGTTGAAGAGAAACACTGTAGTACCTTGTGAGACTGGTTCAGGAGAATTATGATTCAGTGGAATAGAACTTAGCCCTTATAATACATGAGGTCAGTACTTCAAAAAAGGTATTAAAGTTATTTCATTTCCACATGGCTTTTAGATTACCAAAGACTTTTCTTCACAACCACTTCAATTACATTTGTTATATCACATATGTACACACACATTTAAATATCTATGGCAATGGATTATATTATGAACTTATGATAGATCTTTTTTTCACAAAAATAAATGTGACTGAAAAAATATACCAAAGATTTGGATGAAATACATCTAGGCTAATGACCTGTTACTTACCATTAAATGTCAGTAATATTACAAATGAAAATGCAGTGTTACACACATACAATATTTGACAAATTGAAAAATGTTAATACTGTCTAAAAAAAAAGAAGGAAAAACAAAGTTGAAATGAGTGTTTCAAAACCAAAGTTTTAGTAATTTGCAGTTCCATACACTCCCTCCCCCCCCCCCCCCCCAAAAAAAATAATTATATTATGGGAGTTAATATGACCAATCAAACTTTGTCTCTGTCACAGGTTTTATGACAGACATATTTATCAAAGTAAGACAATAATATGTGAAATAATTTAGAGGAATGACATTTCTGTTTCTTTTGCTACTGAGTAGTAGCTATCATGAATAAACCTTGTCTTGAATGTCTTTCAAAATAAGCACCCTTCATGTAGCTACTCATCACTGCAAGCAATTTAGTGTACAAGGTTTGCCTGACATGACATGTACAATTTTATTCATACATTGCTCTGAATAGTAGATAGTGATGGTCATCTTTTATATTTCATGTTTTTAAATACTGTTTTGCTTGGGGGAGGCTTTTATTTTTGGAGGGGCTTTTGTGAAATATTACTGAAGTTGATAGGTGCCTCATAAATGTTTCAAACATCATCTAGAGCAGGTCCCCACTTCATAAAACTTGTTATCAATAACAAGTTGCAATAACTATTACAAGCTACTGAAATCCTTGCATCTGACTGGCTGAGAGCAAATTTGTCATAGAAATGAAGCAGTTGTTACTGATAACAAGTTTTATGAGATGGGGCCCCGATACACAGGCATGATGGTTTATAATTGTGGAAGCAGCCACATGAAGGATTACATAACATAATTATGCTGAGATTCTAAAGGGTGTAATCTCCTGGGCCCCAATTCACCATAGAGATTTATTTTAAATCATGGTATAAACTTCAATAAGCATAGCATGTACATGTCTTCTTGTCCAACTGGCAGACACGGTATATAAACCTCAATAAGCATAGCATGTATCCAACTGGCAGACACGGTATATAAACCTTAATAAGCATAGCATGTACATGTCTTCTTGTCCAACTGGCAGACAGTAATGCGCTTATTTAGGCTTAATTTAGTCCAAGATGCAGGTTTAGACATGGTTGAAAATATTTTTAGAAACTCTTTTGTGAATTAGGGCCATTCTGTTTTAGAGAGGAGTTATAGCCCTCCTGGCTCACAGTAGTCAATGTTGTAATGAATGAGTTAAGAATGAATGACTTACAATACATATGACTGATCCAGACTCTGCATCATGTATCACACACATGTCCATGACAAAATCTAGCAGAAATCAAAAATCTCAATAGATGCTTTGAAAAGTCATTTCCAATATGAATGCATGCCTTGAATTATTTTTGGATGAATCTGAGTAAAGATATTCAAATATCAAAACAGAATGAAACTTTATGGCATTTTGTTAGAATGCTTGTCATGACACAAAGAAGAATTGTGATCACAACTATTATGTAGCCTGTCTGTTTAGTGAAACACTAAAAAATGAGTCTGGCTTCTTCAAGACTTACTAGTCAAAATCAACACTGAACTTAAATCATAGGGAGCAATAAAATATAGCAAGGAGGGCATATAAACACAAGGAAAAGATAATTCACAAAATTGAACTAGATTATACAACACGCTATTATATAGAAACACACTGATTATGATAAGTATATAGGATGAATGATAACATTAAATCAAAATTGGGAGAAATAATATTGTTTTTATGAGAAGAAAAACTGAAAAATTCAATGGAAATGAAGAGACTAATGAAGCCAAAGGGAATACAGAGATGATAACTTAATTTATGATCATTCTTTAGAAGAGAGTTGTTATGACAGGATGACTAGTGCCCCCTCATGAGCAAATCTTGCCAATAGCGTTGGTTTCTGCTGAACCCAATAATTAACAATGATGTTTGAATAACCAGGTCATTTAGAGGATTTATAAGGGCATTTTTATGCAATTTTCACACTTCATCTTTACTGCATTAAGAGAAAGTGATTAAAATTACAGAAATATTCACCCCTTACAATGACTTGCTGAATTGTATGAAAATCTTTATTTTCTCTCCTCTTCTTCTCCTCCTCCTTTTTTCCCTCTTTAAAAAAAATTTCCTCTTCACTATCATCTTCTCCTCCTTTTCTTCCTTCTTATTCTTCCTTCATTCCGTTCTTTTCTTTCTTTTTTTTTCTTCTTCTTCTTCTTCTTCTCTTCTTCTTCTTCTTCTTCTCCTCCTCCTCCTCCTCCTCCTCCTCCTCCTCCTCAATCCTCCTTCATCCCTTCTCTTTCTTTAATTTCTAAGTTTAATTTTCATTTCATTTGTAAGCACTTTGTTTATATGTGATTCCAAATTGTAAACTTTGATTTCTGTAAACTTTGCATTTGATTCATGTTTTGTATAATTAAAAAAGCTATAAAACAAAATGCATGAATGATAGAAAAATGTTTATATTTTTTGTTTGTACATGACTGTGTTCATGAATATTACTATAAATCATTTTCATTTATAAACATTTCCTAACTACTCTCATTCATATTTCTTTCAACAGATTTGATTTTGTAATTCAAAAGAACACTGATTTTTGTTTCCCTCCTCAAAAGTGTATTCAAATCTACCTTGAGTAAGTACAAAACTGAATTCATTACAGCAAATCCTCTTCAGTAGGTTCTTATAACGAGGATAAATCAGAGAATAACGAAAAGAACAGTATAAAGAAGACACTGTAATATACAAGCAAATAATACAGAAAACATAATCACAGTTGGCACTAAAATTTTCACTAATAACTGTCACTATCAAATATGATATAGACAAAAATCTAGGCCACATAATAAAACATATAACATTCATATAACATATAACCTGGCTAATGCGATTACTATACTGATTCGGAGAAATATTTTGCAGCTTCCATGCAAATGATACCTAAAACATTCTATACAGGACTCGAAAGAATGCAATATCTCACATTTGCAATGTCTATGTTATTACTGACACAATATTGTCTTATTGGGTAGAAATAATTCTTTTCTTAGTAAAACAACACCAAGATCAATTTGGGATAATGCATTACAATTTCTATGGCTATTTTTTGCGAGGCAATGCCATTTTCAAATTGTGCTCCTTTTGCAACCATAGACATACCTGAAGAAGCGAGAAATCAAATAGGGAGGCATTCCGTACAGTCGTTTTATTTGTTGACAAATACAAGCCTGCTCTCGCTTTGAAAACGAATGACACAAAGATTGTACGGGATATTGTCATTTGCAAATTTCTCAGAGATAATGTTGAAATGCAGATCCCAGGTATTGCATTCTTTCTGGGACACCATGTATATTGGCTGATGCTCAGTATTTCAAAGAGAGAAGCCTGTTTCGGTGATTTGATTTAACTTAATGACTACTGACTTTACTCAGTATCATCAGCTTAATGTCAGGACTACCTGGTTCACGTATAGGCAATGGATCAAGGGAAGTAAACCTCTTAAAACTAAAGTGTTCAATCTAAATCCCTGACGGCCAAGGAAAGACCAAAATGGCACATCAATCACTTGTAACAGCTGAATGCAACATATTGGATTCATGAATGTACATGGTGAGATACAATTTGAAAAAAACAGGAAAAGAAAAAGATGACTTCAACGTAGAATGGAGAGAGTTATCAATACTATCACACACAAATGGATGAAATATGAAGAACATCAAATGAAACGGACAAAGCATTAAAACTATTAGTGTTATGAAGCTGATTATGAAATCACATTCAAATCAATAATGGAATCCTACCACAAAATCAAATACTACATGGAAAAAAAAATAATGGAATCTTGCAAAAACAATATATGACCAGCATATGTGCTACAAATGTTCAGTTGAAAGCAATGCTACGCTGTAGGCTAATTCCTCATTGTTGCATTAGAACTCAAAGCTACCAATTTCAAATATCTTTAATATATTACAATTAAAATTCAGTTAATGTCTAGATCAAATTTCAAAACACAGATTTATTCTGAAATAACAGTCAATAGCCAAAGAGTGTTCTAGTTTAAGTGCTATGTTTCCATGTTCTAAACCCATCATAATGATTCAGAAATATTGCCCTTCCCCAAAATGAATACAAAAATTTGAAAAAAATTAGCATATCAATCCTGTTCTCATTGGGTGCATTTATCAGCACGACTCATTTTCTAGAATTAGAAACAGGTACTTCGATCACTACTTCTAACTGTGGGTAGTTGCAACATGGTAATTGTTATTGAGGGTGCTGTACATGGTATACTTGTCTGGGGATAATTGTCCTACTGGGGTAGTTGTCCTTAGGGGCATTTGTCACACTCGATAATTGTAAAGGAGTAGTTGTCCATGGGATAGTTGTCTGGGTAATTCTCCTTGGGGTAGTTGTCCTAGGGGATAGCTGTCCAGGGCCCCGTTTCATAAAACTTCTTATCGATAACAAGTTGCAATAACTGTTATAAGCTACTGAAATCCTTGCATCTGATTGGCTGAGAGCAAATTTGTCATAAAAATGTAGCAGTTGTTACTAATAACAAGTTTTATAAAATGGGGTCCAGGAGGTAGTTGTCCTGGGGAAAAGCTGTCCAGGAGGTACTTGTCCTAGGAGAAAGCTGTCCAGAAGGAAGTTGTCGTAGGGGAGAGCTGTCCAGGGTTAGTTATTTCAGGCAAGTGTATATAGTGGTGGCTTTTCGAGGAAAGTAGCTGATACAATTTAAAATTAAAAGTTCTGTCTCTGATACACAACTAAAGTATGTTATGTTTCAGAAGGTCAACAGAGAAAATGAAATATCCCAGATAGTAAAACAAAATGTCATACAAGTATCTACAAATTATGTCAAGTCTTGCTTGCTATGTAAGAGATTAGGTACTTTAGTGATGTAAAATACTAACATCCCCCCACCCCCCTCCCCAATAAAAAAGGACAGTGAACAGGAAAATGCTCTATATCACTTTAAAATAGTAATTTACCATTTCTACAGCTAAAACATACCTTTAACCAGTTAAGTATGATGTAACTATGGATCTGGGTATGGCACTATGTGTGTATTATCATTAAAACTCAAATCATATCCAACTATTACACATCAAACAATTCTAACATGCAATGCAATCGACCAGCCAGCATGCCAATGATCATGCTAAATCCACCATGCTATATCAGTGATAATTGCCATGCATTTGCAAGCCATTTCCACATCAAAGCTACAAAAACATGTTACTCAAACAACTTCAAAGTTAACCAACAGGAATATAGCAATTGGAACATATTTCATTTGAAGCATAATCCTTTCACAAAAGATCAACATCTAAAAGTTCTCAGTCACATTGTATGCAGTTATCACTCATTGATTTATCTGTAATTCTGTTTCTTGGATTGGATTTCATACTTTAACTCCTTATCCAAATATTGGTGGATATATTTGCAATTAGCAAATGCAATTGTTTCCTCAATGGCTGCATTTACTTAAAAGGAGATCAGTTCTTGTATTTTCTTAATTTTCATTTATTATTTTGTAAAAGGATTTGCTGACGCAACATGTATTTACTGTAATTAGTCAGAGTTCAGCTCGAGTATTACTAGATATTTTAAATCCAAAATTACTCAAATAAAAATAATCATGAAGGTCTTGGGTAAAAAGACCTTCCTCCAATTTTTAACGCAATTTTATTTTTAAAAAATGACCTTTTGGTCGACAAAAAACAATGAGAGGGACTCATATCCTCATACAGATTAAAAACTAAAACTTTCTAGGGAAATATATTTGGAGAAGCTCCATCAGAATACCCAAAGTGAACTCTGGTATGTGCAAAATCATGTACACTATTTGTTTCAAATATTGTACTTCAAAATGGGTACTGAACTATTCAAGAGAAAAACTTGACATCTTGGAACACATGTCTTTCTTCCTTTTCTTTCTTTGTGGGGGTGGGGGGGGGATAGGGGGGTATGGAATCGAGTTATGGTATCTTGAGATAAAAGGTTGTATTAAAACTTCCATTCATAATTCAAATCGTAAATTCTCAAATTGAGAAAAGCCCTCTGTTGACAAGATAATCCCACTGGAACTAACCCAAAAGATATGATATAATGAAGATATACAATTATTCAATAATAATAATAGTATTGGATATTTATATAGCGCACGTATCCACCAAACAAGGTGCTAAAGGTGCTCCCAATATTATCCCGGCTAAGCTAGGCTACCAATTTCAGTGCTCACAGCTTTCAAGGAATTCCTTCCTGCCAGTACCCATTTACACCTTGGTCGAGTGTGGCAAATGTGGGATTCGAACCCAGTACCATGTGGTTCAAAGCTCGGAGACTTATCCACGGGACCACAACACCTCTACAGGCAACACCTCAACACCTCGGTTTACAGACTTAGCCTGATTTATGCATTGCCTTCAAACAATTTTGCTGTGAACATATAATCAAGTAATATTTCCCACATGTGAATATGAATAATCAAAACAAAATAGCAAATTTTCTAGCTGAAATTAAAACCCATAGCAGAAGAGAAGAGAGTTTCATAAGAGCTGAATCAATTGGCTTTCCATCCTCAAATTGGCAACAACAATTATTCTTCTGCCCCATTTTTACATATCTTTAAAATAAACATGTTTATTAAATGAACCAATGTAACTAACAGCTACATAATTTAGCAGAAAAATGCCAATTTGCATGTGGTAACAGTGATTGTATATAACTTAGGTTGTATAAGTTTTGAATAATTTCACACAGCTTTACACAAGAGATTTACAGTGTATGCACTTGGAAAGCAAAATAATTATTCTGTTTCACCTATTATTGTAAAGGCTTTGAGCATGTTTATTATGTAAAGGCTCAATAAGAATATAAATAAGTATGTACGAAAGTATGTACGTATAAAGGGATCTGTAATAGACTTATTCTTCATATGAAGACAAAAAATGAATAAAATATGAACAAATGCAAATTTTACAAATTTTGCATAGAGAGGACAGGTAAAATATTTCTGTATCACCTATAAGATCAATTTATAGGTATTAATGAAAACCAAATATGCAAGAAAGGTGAAATGGAAGGGGAGGAGGGATGGCACCATTCAAATAAAAATATATATCTGACTGGCATGAATAAGAAATCAGGCTTTGGGATTTACATCGAAAATCTGATGATTTAGATGATGTGCTCTGGTCAACTTGACTATGCCTACTGGGTTTTAAAGGGGAAGGGGTGGGGAGAGGTGAGGGGGGAGGGGAAAGTTGCACCTCATGAAATCCACCATTGTGAGGCAAGGAAGCTGACTACTACCAACGACTGTAAACCAAGCGTGTTATGTTATGTTATGTTATGTTATGTCATGTTATGTTATGTCATGTCATGTCAAGTCATGTTATATTACATGTATTTTAAATGCTATGTCATGTTATGTTATGATATGTTATATTTTATATCAAGTTATGTCATGTTATGTTATATTATGTTATATTATGTTATGTTATGTTAAAGGCATTGGCTAACTTTGTGAGCAGCCGTTTTAAAAATTCTCAAACTAAGATGAAACATGTGTATTAAGTACTTGTATTTGTACTCAAAAACTCTGAAACCAACCATAATTTGGAATGAAAAACTGTAAGTTAGACACAAACCTCGATTTTATTATTTTTTGTCTCAGAGACAATAAATAAGAGGACCGTTTTGCTCGAATTAAG
>JAPZVO010000211.1:0-61203 GCA_029962745.1 Echinometra lucunter | reverse complement strand
GATGAAATGATCCATTCAACTCGGCTTCGCCTCGTTGAATGGATCAATAATTTCATCTTTCACCGAATGAAATATTCTGTCCATGGCACGAATGAAAAAAACATTCATTATTTGTTTTATATGACACCTAAAAAAAGATGAAATCGCAATAAATCAATAGCGCTATACGCTAGCGCGCTGTTCGTGGTGCACACTGCAAACGCAAGCGTTTTA
Source organism: Echinometra lucunter (assembly GCA_029962745.1). Classification (NCBI taxonomy): domain Eukaryota; kingdom Metazoa; phylum Echinodermata; class Echinoidea; order Camarodonta; family Echinometridae; genus Echinometra; species Echinometra lucunter. Next base: position 60,990 of record JAPZVO010000211.1, on the reverse strand, counting down.
CGTACGTAGTGTGCCGGGCTCTCGGCCAGCGTGCAATGGAGCAAATCGTATGGATCCAAAATTGCACGGTAAATGGAGCCACTTTTGCACGATTGATGACGTCATAGTGCAATGGGACAAATGATGAATGTCAAACAACCAATCAAATGACAGGGATCTATCTAGGTGTCGTATAAAAACTACTGTGCACTGCATTGCAATTGTCATAACGGGCCAAAATCAGAAGTTTATTTCATTGACTGTGACTGTATATGTAATTATATAGTTAAAGAGGATAGTAATATAACATGTAAAAAGAAAGCAAACGGAAAAAAATTGCCCCCTTCCCTCCGGGACTCGAACAAGGGACCGGGAGCATGTGAGGCAAGTGCTTTTAAGGTACACCTGAAAACAGCTCATAGAGATAACACGTAGATTCAAAACGGAATTCTAATATTAGGTTTTCAAGTCAAAATTTCGACATGTTTTCAACATTTGCTTAAAAAACATATCAATGCATAAATCAAGCAGAAATAAGGGAGATGTTGATCAAAGAAGACGAGAATGTATAATCAAGAATTACATAAAGGTCATGTCCCATAGAGAATACACGTAAAATGAGAAAAATTGACATTGTACCTTTAATCGTGAATTTAGACCATGATAACCTCATCAAAATGAGTAACAATGATAACATATTTGTATAGAATTGTCTCAGCTACAACATATCGAAATCTCGGCGAAAATTGATGAATAATAAGCGAGATAGTCTCGGTTAAAGGTAAAAACATATGACGTCATAATTGAAAAAATGAAATTTTGACTTCACCTGAGAATATGACGAGGTTCCGACTGCTCGACCCTCACATTCTTTTCGTGAATTCAAATCTTCATTTCATAGGCTTTCAGAAAATGCAAAAAAATTGGGGGGTCCCCTTGCTATTTAACGAGCTATGGCAGATTTTAAAAGGGCATGTTTTTGCATGTTTTTACGTTGTTTGCCCCATAGACGCGCGCACGGATTTTGAACTTTGACGCGCGCGTGCGGCCTTATGATGAGTTGAAATTGACTTTCAATTGATGTAAATTGTCAAGAAAAGTATTAGGATCGCAAATCAAGTGAAAAAACGGTGTTTTTACGTTTTCTTTGGTGTGCGCGCGCAAATATGGCGCTCGCGGACGTGGACGCGCGCAAATTTTTGAAATGCTTAAAATGGCCTGAAACGTGTGCAAAATGAATATGAGTCGATTCTGAGCGTTTTTAATTATTGCGCGCGCGCTGACGCGCGAACGTACGAGCACGTGCTCGTCTAAGTGAATGGAATTATTCAGATTGATATGAATATTCATCATGGTAAGTATGAATGAGAAATGACATTCCGTTAAGAAGATATGATCATGAAATGATATTTACAAAATGGCGCCTGGATGACGTCACGATGATCTGATGAACTTGAAAATGAGTAAAAAACTGACATCTCGTAAGGACTCATAATTTCGACTGCACAAAAAAGTGGGTACCAATAAAGAGAATAATTAATAATAGTGAAAGAAAATTCTGACGAAATTAAAAGGTGATCTGTCATAAATGACAGACCACCTAATAAAGAAAATTCTGACGAAATTAAGAGGTGATCTGTCAAAGATGACAGACCACCTAATAAATAATAAAGAAAGAAAATTTTGACGAAATCAAAAGGTGATCTGTCAAAGATGACAGACCACCTAATAATAAATAAAGAAAATTCTGACGAAATTAGAAGGTGATCTGTCAAAGATGACAGACCACCTAATAAGTGGATTTACGCGGGTGATATCATATCATATCATAGCACAGCAAAACCATGATAACATAGCATAGCATATCATATCATTATTGATGTAAATCACGTTCCCGGTCCTAAAGCTATGCGATCTTGGTACACCACGGTGTCGTGTGAAAGTTAACAGTAAATCCTAATCTCGGTTATTATTTTATGTAATTTACAGAGTGTGACTCGACCCCTTGTCAACAGAATGCTCCTTGTGTCGAAGATAACTTAGGATATTTCTGTCAATGCCCGCTGGATGACGCACTGCCAACAGTCTACTCTGGTCAGAACTGTCAGGAAACATTCTTTGGTAAATGATCTTACAGTATGCCCCCCCCCCTCCCCCACCCCCGAATTTCGATGAACATCTATTTTGAAAAGCAATCTTCATTCTTGAAAGGAAAGTTACTCTGGATTATCATGAAACAATTATTTTTTTCTAACATTCAATAAAGATCCCCGGTCCTGTAAAGCAATTACAACGAAATACTGGTTTTGTGACGGATTTCGGCAAAGCCTTTTTTAAAATCTTTAAACCTTTCCTTGTGCAATTTCCCAGGTTCCGCCGGGTGCAATATCAACTACTATGATAACGAGGGGACCATTACGAGTCCGGGATTCCCAAACGAATACGCACCTCGCCTGAGTTGCTTCTCTCATCTGAAGATCAAAGATGCGGAGGAAATCAGGCTGACTTTTGAGGTGTTTGAAACCGAAGTGGCGAAGGACAGCCTTATATTCGGAGCGGGTCCTCTTGCCTACGATATTGATCATAACCTGCCTAACATTTATGAAATTGATGGAAACCTCACAGGCCAACCGTTGACTAATAGGATATTTACATTCGCAACCAACCAGGTCTCCTTTTTCTTCAGCACAAATGAAAACATACATCTTCGAGGTTACAATATTTTATACACTGCAGGTAAGAACAACAACGATAACATTTAGAATAAGATTGGTTTCCCTTGCCAAATTGGGGGGGGGGGGGAAATAACAAGCAAATTCACTATACATGTCTCCGATCTAAAGGAATTCAGTTTCATCTGATAATTCAACTTCATGATTCCATGCAAGTCATTGAAAGTTAGCATTTTCTCATCCAAAATTTCATGACAATGCTTTATTCGATATTGTGAGGATCCGATTCAGTATTTTTTCAATAAGTTCAGTTTGAGTGTTATTGTGTACATATGCTCGTACATAAGCAGCAACTGTACATGCTGAACCTATGGCTTCAAGGCACGGGCGTCGCTAAAGGGTGGGGGGGGGGTGTGACCCCCCCCCCCCCCACTCAAAATTCCTGTCGGCAAATTCGTCGCTCCTGTCGGCGAAAAAGGAAAAAAGAGAAGGAAGAAAAAAAAAAGAGGGAAGCGGGGGAGAGGAGAAGAGAAAAAGGAAAAGAGGAAAAGAAAAAAAAAGGGGAAAAGAGAAAGGAAAAGAAATATAAAAGAGAGAGAGAGTAAAAAGGGGGAAAGAAAAAGAAAACAGTTTAAAAGGAAAAGAGGAATAAAAAGAAGGGGGTGGTGATAACAGCTATTTCAAAATAATTTCCTCACTCAGACAGCGAGGCTCATGATTCCGAGGAACTAGGTTAATGGGAATTATGCATAAACAAAAACAGTAACTTGGATCCCTAGTTTCCATGATCCGAACTATTCAGCCAGACATCGGGCCTCCCGTTGATTTTCGAGTTCATTGCGGGGGCAACCTTAAACATGTTAAAGCAGCTACGAAATTAATGTAGCTACCCTTTATTTCGAATCAAACTTGAATAGAATATTAATGCCCAAATGCATAAGCACGAAATGAATGAATAACTTATGATTAATGCATAAGTACGAAATGAATGAATAACTTATGATTAATGAATACAGTATGAATAGATTAAATAACTAGATTAATAAATGATTAACCCATTCGTGACAGAGGTCAACAGTTTGTGGTTTGGCCTAATAACTTTTGATGCAAAGCCCTAAAAATCATACCAAATACGTGAGCAGAAAGAGCAAAAAAATCTACATTTACTGTGCCCATTTTGGTTGCGTCAATATTTGTTGTTTGATGCTGAGAATTTTTCAAAGGAAAATAAGCATTAAAATCCTTAAATTGGCAATGTGATAGAAACTTTAAAATCACCATTTTCCTCTGCAAATTGGCAACTTTTTGACTTCTCATCATAATTTCTGTCAATTTATATTCATTTCAGATACATGATGTTTTATAAGAAAAATGTAGCAATAAAATAAAAATGTTGGTGTTGCCAATTTAAAGAATAAAAGGTGATCAAATTTGGCTTTAATTAATTCCTGTCACAAATGGGTTAATAAATGATTAAGCAATGAAATATTTAAATGATATATAAGAACCTTTCTTTCTTTTTCCTGCAACCCAGTTCATTTCTTGCGAAGAATGATGCACGTATGCTGTTCATTTTTTTTTTACATTTTTACTCAAGATGTCGATTCCTGTGTGCCTGATCCTTGTCTTAATGGGGCAACCTGTCAGGATGAATCCTACAACTACACATGTATTTGCGTTCCTGGATACATTGGTAGAAACTGTGAAGAGGGTAAGTGACATGACCCCAACATGAATTACCTCAGTCATACGAATCGGACGGACTCTACGCCGACATTACACTGATCACAAACCTTGCATTAACCCAAGCAGTGCAGAGGTTTGGTGTTTGGTAGGGCTAAATTAATCAGCTTACCTTCATCAAGGTGCAACATTTATTCTTATTTCCCACTACTACATGTATAGTTTGAAATATCTGTTTGATGTATATAACATAACCAATGTGAAACAAAATTGCAAAATGTAGCAGAAAAAGGGTTCCCCTTTCCATGCTTTCGCATGAAAATATTCCGCGTTGACAAATCGTTAACGGTGCAACAATAAGGCATTAGACACAGACTTAAATATTGTCTGGGCCCCGTCTCATAAAACTTGTTATCAGTACCAACTGCCACATTTTTATGACAAATTTGCTCTCAGTCAGTCAGATGCAAGTATTTCATTTTTTCCCAATCTAATTCGAAAAAGAAAGGATAACAGATGGGACTTTTATGTTATTGGGGATTATCACGACCATGATGGTACACATGGAGCATCACATGTGCCTCATATATAACCAAATCCTTATCTTGTGAATAGATTGACTGTTTTAATGTCATTAAATAAACTGCCCGATTAAGATTTTGATTATAGTTTTTCAACTTCTAGATTTTTGTGTATTAATGGACGAACTTGACACATGGCACTTTATACAGAGCGTCCGAGCAAACATAAACAGTTGTAAAAGCCATGTCTGTCCAGTTGAATATTGCAAAAATAACTTCTTATTCATGTTTAAATATCTTACAGTGGACTAGGTTGCCGTTCTGTCCAAAACTTTTATATTGATCATTAAAGGGGGTACCCAATGCTGAAACAATGTTAGTTCATTTAAAAGAGCATGATTTCATTAGCAGAAAATCATCTGCCTAAAGTTTTTTTTAAAAAGTCGTGTTGCCAAGGAAACCCCCAAATGTGGTAAGATTTCAGGATATTTTTGACCCCTCAGCTGTGACCCAGTTTCAACTGGGTACCCACTTTGACGTCAAAATGACGTCAGCGTGGGTACCATGTCGCGCATTTCTAGCAAAATGCGCGCAAGGTATAGTACATATTGTACAGTCTAGCGCGCAGCACAACTGCAATGCGCGAAGCTGGGTACCCACTTTGACGTCATACCTCATACTCAAATTTTTTGGTCAACTCTTGACTTTTTATGAGAAAATTATCCTAAATGCATTGATTTCGATTGAAAAATCATCACATTTTTAATGTTGTTCTTCTAAGAATTCTATTCTCGATCAAATATCAGTTCTTTTTTAACCATTGTGTAATCCCTTTAAAGGCTTGATCAGATATGGCACGACAAACCCCTGCGTGTACAAGTCAATTGGATATGAGGTGGCAATAAATAAAATAAAATAAAAATTGTCGCCGAGGCAGGAGAAAAAAATCTTGCCGCCTGGCTGCAAAAAGCTGTGGTCAAGGCCAATCAAATTCTTGAAAAATTGGCGCAAAATTTGATGTAATGAGGTTTGTCTTCACAACTTCGGAAATTAATCTCTTTTCTTTAAGAGTTAAGTCGTATAATGCGCGTTCATTAATGCCCGCTGCACACTATACGATCCGTCTGCGATCCGATTTTGGACAAATTTGTTATAGCATTTGATATGAACATTCAAACATGTAAAATCTTAATGATCAAAGTTTCGAATAGTCTTATGAATATTAAAATCTAAATTCCGGGCAATTGCGAGCCTCCCTGTAGAAATAAAAGCGAACATAATTCCGAATCGTAGGGACGCCATAGCAATCTTGCGATCGGCTACGATCTGAATTCGATTTGGCCTTTACTCCGACCACAAGGCTTGCAGTTAACCAAAATTTCGATTTTAGTATTCCTATCATTATTCTGAACTTCAAACAAGATAAATTTACTTATTAAACTTTCATATTTAGCATGTTTAATGCGAAATGCCATTTGTTCGAAAATCGGGTCGCAGTCGGATCGTATAGTGTGCGGCGGGCTTTACATAAGTAGTGTGGTTTGTCGCGCCATATCTAAACACTAAAAATGTGGCGAGGGTAGTTGAGGGGATTTGTCGCGTCATAACTGAACACTCCTTAAATTTCCTTTAAAAGGACACTTGATGCCTTGGACATGTTGGAAAAACTGGTTTTGTTTTCTGTGTACCCTGATATCACCAATCAAAACTTTTAAGGTCGACTCAAAAAGTTCATTGCTAACTTGAGCATAAAGATGCTGATGAAAACATGCAGAAGTACAGAGAACAATCCTTTCCATAATCTCGGGTACTATTGATTAAATTTGAAATTATCGGCCTCTCAAGACTTTCAACTTGCGTGACACAGATCAGAAGAATTGTTTCTATTACGCCTAGATTTTGCACCGTTACCAAAAAAGTTTCTGCTCACTTCAGCATATTTTTTAATGCTTTTATTTATTTATTTATTTATTTATTTATTTATTTTATTTTATTTATTTATTTTTTTTTTTTGGGGGGGGGGGGGGGGGTTATTTCATAGTAGTGGCCCAAGGCCGTACTAGGGGGCAAGAATATGTTCAGTATTTGAAGGGACATGCAACCGAGGGAGAGAAGCGACCGAGTTGGAGTTTTTGCATTTTTAAAATTGAAATTGAACGATCTGGTGCACATTTTGGGTGGAATTGGTGAAATTCTCAATAAAAAGGTAAGAAAAAAAGGGGGCTTTGAAAATTTCTAGGGGGGCAACTGCCCCTCTCTGACCCCCTATGTGCGTATTGCCATGTAGTGTCCCTATACCATCCACCTTTAAAAAAATAGTTTTTTTTGGGGGGGGGGGAACTTTCTCAGACTAACAATGTCTCGTGAATTTAGACCATGATAACGTCATCAAAATGAGTAACACTGAATAAAATATTTGTAGAGAATTGTCTCAGCTACAACATATCGAAATCTCAGGGAAAATCGATGAATAATAAGCGAGATAGTCTCGGTTAAAGGAAAAAAATATAACGTCAAAAATTAAAAATCAAAATTTTGAGTTCACATAAGAATAGGATGACGTCATAGCATCGACAGAGTAAAAAATTGTCATGGATTCACATCTACAACTCATAAGCTTTCAGAATATGTAAAAAGAATTGGGGGTCTCCACGCATTCTAAGGAGCTATGACGGATTTTAAAGGGGCATGTTTTTGCGTGTTTTTACATTATTTGCACAATAGGCGCCCGCACGAATTTTGAACTTTGACGCGCGCGTGCGACCTTATGGTTAGTCAAAATCAGTTCTAAATTGATGGAAATTGTTAAGAAAAGTATCAGGAATGCAAATCAAGTGAAAAAACGGCGTTTTAACGTTATTTGGGATGTGCGCGCGCATATGACGCGCATCCGGACGCGAACGCGCGCAAATTTTTGAACTGCTTAAAATAGCCTGAAACGTGTGCAAAATGAATATGAGTCGATTCTGAGCATTTTTAATTTTTGCGCGCACGTTGACGCGCGGACGTACGCGTACGCGCGCGTCTAAATAGATGAAAATGTTTGGACTGATATGAACATTCATCATGCCAAATATGAATAAAAAATGACTTTCCGTTATGAAGATATGACCCTAAGTTGATTTTCACAAAATGGCGCCTGGATGACGTCACGATGACCAGATGAGCATGAAAATAGTCTCGGTTAAAGGCAAAAAATATAACGTCAAAAATAAAAAATCAAAATTTTGAGTTCACATCAGAATAGAATGACATCAGAGCAATGAAAAGGTAAATTTTTATCATGGATTCACATCTACAACTCATAACCTTTCAGAATATGTAAAAAAAATTGAGGGTATTAATGCATTTTGAGAAGCTATGGCGGATTTTAAAGGGACATGTTTTTGCGTGTTTTTACATTATTTTCAACATTGACGCGCGCATGGATTTTGAACTTTGGTGCGCGCGTGCGACATTATGGTTAGTCGAAATCAGTTCTACATTGATGGAAATCGTTTAGAAAAGTGCCAGGAATTCAAATCAAGTGAAAAAACGGCGTTTTAACGTTATTTGGGACCTGCGCGCGCGTATGACGCGCGCGCGGACGCGGACGCGCGCAAATTTTTGAACTGCTTAAAATGGCCTGAAACGTGTGCAAAATGAATTTGAAGCGATTCTGAGCATTTTTGATTTTTGCGCGCGCGCGTCTGGCTATTTGGAATTTATTGGATTAAAATTAACTTTAATCCTGCCAAACATAAATGAGAAATGAAAATCCGTTACGAAGATATGACCCTAAGGTGATTTTCACAAAATGGCGCCTGGATGACGTCACGATGACCCGATGAACATGAAAATATATGGAACCACAAGATCTTTTTACGATTGATAACTGACCGAAATTTCATGCAATTTGAACCAGCCGATTCTGAGATTTCGAGTGCACAATTCTGACGAAATTAAAAGGTGATCTGTCAAAGATGACAGACCACCTAATAATAAAGAAAGAAAATTCTGACGAAATCAAAAGGTGATCTGTCGAAGATGACAGACCACCTAATAAGAATAAAGAAAATTTTAACGAACATAAAAGGTGATCTGTCAAAGATGACAGACCACCTAAATATATCAATTAATAGAGCGCAGATCCTATATACATATATTCTTCTGCGCTGAAGAACTCCTGATATGCTTGAAGAAAATAAGAATTAGGTGAAAAGATATTTTTTGAGCCTTATTTTAAATGTTTCTACAGTTGGGGAGGTCCAAATTCCAATGGCAAGTTATTCCACAGTTTGGGGGCTGCACAGGCAAATGCTCTATCTCCTAATGTTATTTTTGGTTTACATGCGGGGATTTGAAGAAGCAAAGAATCTTTAGCACTGCGCAGGTTGTGGGTGTGTTTGTAGGATTAGGGTGGTAAGAGCTCTGCAATGTAATTAGGGGCTTGACCAATTAGTGCCTTGTATACGATTAACAAGATCTTGAATGATATTCGTTGGCGAATTGGAAGCCAGTGCAGAACTCTTAAAAGAGGGGTGATCTTTGAGAATCTAAGTTGACTACAGTAATCAAGACAACTGAAAGCGATTCTTTGCTTTTGCACAGGATCAGAGAAAAAGTTCATGCCCTCATACTATAGACGAAAATGGTGGAGGAAAGTATGAACCTGAAATAATATCTGAATTGTTTGATCATTATTTTGACAGGTAGTCAGCTTCCCGATAAACTCGAAGAGTGTGAATTTGAATTTCCCCCTCTCAAGTCGATCTCTATTACTGAACATGCTGAATGTGCAGTCAGCGGTCTCAGAAAAAGTATATCTCCAGGGCCTGATTGCAGAACACCCCGGCTTATTATAGGCCTAGTGATGTTATCTCGCCTATAGACCAGTCCCACAACGCAAGAGGGCAGCAGACTGTTCGACACAGTTCGACATACTCCCGTGGGCGCTCCAACTTTTATAGTACACAAGCCAATAGCGCGTTATGTACATTCGTTCGATTTTTTGTCTATTTTGACCAATATATGCAGATTTCTTTTAATATTTGCAATGAGAAATTATCAGGGAAGTTCAGGTCACAGCTGTGCGGTGCTCAAATGCCACAAGAATTGGAGAAAGTTTAAAAATTGGAAGCTAACTGAGTGCGAAATTCACTCGCTTTTGACTCGTGAAGCTGTTTGTGTGAGAAGCCGTACTCCCTACACAGGTTTCCGTAAGCATTGTGAAGAAATTCATCGCCAGTGGGTAAAAACATCAACAGAAAGGACTTTAAAGTCGAGAAACATCATTATGTACTCTGGCGTAAAATTTAATGAGTGAAAACCTGACTTTGTAAACAGGGTAAGATTGAGGGCTCCAGTTTACTACGGCTTCTATGCTGCAATCGAACTTTTACTCACAAAACTAAGTTGAAAAACCATCGAAAGTACAAAAATACATCATACCTTCATCTGTCAGATATGGTCATTGTCTTACTTCATCTACCCATGTATCCATACTTTATTTTATTGATTTAGAATAAAGTAAATGGAACAATATCAGGGCATATCTCATATCTTACATCCATTTTGTACACAGACCCAATCGCGGTCAGCGCGCTTGCCCACCGCAGCAATGGCGTGGCCGATAGAGGGCCAAATACATAAACCGGAGGTGAAATTGGTCTATATTATTCAAAATGTTAATCTAGTCATAGTACATGGTAAACTTTCTGTGTATTAATTTAGTCATTTATCACAATATTCTCAGGGGCCCATACATGCAGGTACAAAAATTAAAACATACACTCTAAAAAGGATTGGTCAAAATGACCAATGCGTTGGTGAATATGTGTCCGACCCAAAAAAAGAAAGAAAAAAAAAGGGTCAAAATCAACCAAATTTTTGGTACGTTTTGACCAATAATGCGGTAATATTTTGGTCGGAGACATATTCACCAACAGATTGGTTATTTTGACCAATCCTTTTTTAGAGTGTAGAGATACATGTAAAGAACACTAAAAAACAATTATGCAAATTCAAAGAGACATAGGAATAGATAAGTGGAAAATGTAATTCATAATGGGTAAGATTTGAGTGCTTTTTTGGAATTGAAAAGAGAAGTTAGGTTGTTTGTGTTCAAAGGAAGGGAGATGAAGGTCGTGATTGCAGAATTTATGAATAAGTATCTAAAATAGTCAGTCTTGCATTTTGAAATAGCAAGGGCTTGGTTGGCGGCAGATCGCATACTACATGTATACAAGTACATTACCTACTTCAGATATGTATTGAAACTTGTTCTTAAAGAAATCAGCAGATAATTCATCCAGGCTTTTAAAACAAAACACATCCAAATACTTTTTACTCTTCGTTCATTTGTTTAAATAACTATACAGAAGGGGTAGATAATTACCTTGAGGGATCATTCTGGCAGCATGTTTTTGAAATTTATCAATCTGATTAGTGTCAGTCCAAAATCGTTCCTTGGAAGCGAGTATGTCACATAGGTCCACGAGAATGGTTATACTTTCTAGTTAGGAAACTATAGCTCCATAGCTTTAAGTCTTTTGTTTATAATTTGATGGAATCTTTGGTTGCAAAGTCTAACAGAACTGGTAATTCCTTATGATGTACTATTGACACTGATTGATGAAATTAGCTACACAGTATAATATACATGGTAAAGTTTGGAAGTGGCTAAAATCCCTTTTTTTACAAGGACGTCAGCAACGGGTTGTGTATAAGAGTTCCTATTCAGCTTGGTGCCTTGTTACCTCGGGAATACCAGAGGGCAGTGTAATCGGCCCGCTCCTGTTTTATTTGCCCATTAATATTAACGAGATTAGTGCCAAGGCCATGTTTGCTACTAGCCAGGTGTTATTTGTAGATGAATCCTTGGTGTTTCATGCTATTTATACTTCTGAACCTATTAAAGATGAAAATTGCTTGCAGTGTGTTTCGAATGGGTCTGCCCACTTGACCGAAGGCCCGCGAGCCGACTTTTCTCGTATCGTATTCCCTTCATCACAAATAATGCGCTATCGGTATATGAAATAGTTATGTCTCCTTTAGCATGTTTAGTCCTCGTTGCCCCTTGATAATTATCAAACTTCCTCCTGGCTCAGGAATTGGTCAGAGCGGTGTGATATTATAGATTACAATTTGCTATTTTCGGCCTCGCGGGCCTTCGGTGAAGTGGGTTGTCACCGTTTGGAACGTTATTAGTATGTGATGTAGGAAAATTTTTAGTGTAATGAAACTGAACATTTCCAAGTGTAAAGTTATGCATATAACCAAAGTTAGAAATCCCGGTCAAACTCGATACATATTTTAATGATAGAACACTCGAAGTTGTTAATCAGTGTAAGTATCTTGGTGTTATAATTCTGAATAATAAAATGAATTGGTCAAATTATGTTGGCTGTGTAGTAACAAGCTCCAATTGTATGTTAAGTTTCATTACCAGTGTTGCGAAACACCTATAGCAGTGACTCGCTGATGTGCTTGTACAAATACCTTGTTCCTCCCCCCTAGTGTGTTTTCAAGGAAAAAAAACTGGTAATGCGGTATATTCCTCAGTAATTTCGACTTTACTATTAGGATTAATTAGCACAGCATTCGCAAGCATTTTCTTTTGTATATTAACCCCAAAATATGATTAAAATGTCAATATGTCCAAATGAACGGATGGCTGCTAAATTTGGTTCATCATGGTTTTAGAAATGATCATTGAAAATACACATAGAAATGCTTATCTTCCTTTCTGATATATGACACCATAATCATGATGGAAGGATCACGCATGATGGAGTACGCAGCACAACTGGAATTATTTTTGTTAACATTTTGCTTGAGGAAAACGAAAGAAGCAGCAGAAAAAAAAATGTCAACGAGCTTTGCTAATTTTGTGCCTGACCATTCATGCATGATCGTTCTTTGTGGCCATTGTGTCTCATGGAGACGGGAATGTAATGTGCATGTTTGATGTTTTTATAATCCCCAAACCCAGAAGTGCATAATCATGCCTATCTCCAGATTACAGAAATCTGCAGACTATTCATACAATGTGATTAATTGAATTCTTTGGGTGGTTGAATCATACAGATATCTGGGTATTATTTTTTCTTGACTTTTCGTGGCCAAAACATGTCGGTTATGTCTCAAGTAAATAATCAAGACTGTCGATGATTGTTGAGTCTAGAGACCAGTGAATTGGTACTCAAAAATCTTTTCTGCGCTTTGCGTTACTATAGGTAGAATATCCCGGTATGCCACCAATACACCACTTCTCTGAATGCATAATTTCACGTTTTGTAAACTTTAGATGAAGTAACTGTGTACTTTTCATGCTCGTCTTATTTCTAGAAATTGATGAATGTGGTTCGATGCCATGTGTGAATGGTGGAGTGTGCATGGATCTTCTTAATGGACATTTCTGCAATTGCCCTACGGGTCTTAGTGGTGCTTTCTGTCAAATAAGTAAGTAAACGCTGCAGGACGAGTCATTAAGTCGGTGGTATCATCCATTGTACTTAAGACGGAAAAAAAAAATCAAGCTCATGACAAACTTTCATTTCAGGATCAAAATCTTTTCCATTACAGGACTCGGGAGCTATATTTTCCCAATCTTTAGGGAGATGATATTGATTTTGGATTCTAACGACATTCGCCCCTTTCACCATGAGAACGTGGCATTGACCCGTGTTTTTTGAAAATCTGTCATGTCATCACACAATGGGTATCCAGCTATCATATCTTTTAAGCACACATTTACTCTTTGCCATGTTTGCACGTGATGCTATTACGTTTTCACGGTTTTACCAAGATCTGGCTCAAATGGATTTTGAGAAGGTCATTTTCAAAACAATGTTGCTCCATGAAATTACTATGCGCATATGATCCAGGTAAAATTGGAAATAACAATAATTATAATTTATGAAAACTACATAATCATTATTACAGCGTACTGTTCAGGATACAACTGCATCTTTCATCTTATCTCAATTGCGTGTATATAGCTACAACATTATCATTATACAGGTAACAATTAGCGCAAACCTTATTGATGCCAAATCAATGTTTTATCTCTGCACATGACTAATAGACCCTGAACATGAATATGAATATTGACATGGTACAATGAATGACGTCACTAGATTTGGTTAAGTAAAATTGTGACATTCAGTCTGTCCATCAAATCAAATTATTTTCTTTTTTTAAATATTTACTTTTGTAGTTGTCTATAGTTTGATTTTCAAATGATTAAATATAAGCCTCTGTCTTGCCCTGTCTTTTTCTTCTTTTTCTCTCACTCATCTGCATGTTTGTTACTCCTTTTTCGGGTCTATACTTTATCTGTCTTTTTGTTCTTGTAGTTGTCTAGATGATTTTCAAACAAATTAGATATACCGTAAGTCTCTTTCTGTATTCATTTCAAGTTTCCCCCTCCCTCTTTCTCTCTGTATTAATATATGATATGACTGATACATACACATTCCCGCTTAAATTTCGATACAGACGATAACGAATGTGCATCCATGCCGTGCCAAAATGGAGGAACATGTAGCGATGGAGTAGCCGGATATTCGTGTTCCTGTGCACCCGGATGGACTGGTACAAATTGTCAGAACGGTATGTTCATTTATTTAATCACCGTTTGGTGCCAAAATAATTTAGATGGGCCAAGAATCTTAAAATGGACCACTGAAAACGGCTCGGGATGCCTTTGAAATATCGGCCAAAATTATTCTAGTAGTTCCAAACAAATGCCAGATGTGAATATAAATATATTTTTATGTATTCGTTTTGTTGAGATCTCTAAAATTTGAGTTTTAGCATGTTTACATGTATGTAGGCTACGTAATCACAAAATCATAGAAACCATGTGTTGAGTTGGATACGTAAGGGCCTTTCTTGTTGGGTGATCGAATACGGACTCTTTCCAAATCCAACTGAGAAACAACTTGCCAGACTATGCGATGATGACTAGACTTAATATCAAAGAGACTGACCTTGCCTCGACTAGTGAGATAGACTACTCTCTTACATATGAGATTGGGAATTTAGGTATCGAGTCATCATGGTCATTGCATACCAAGTCATTGGAAATTCAGTGAAAACTCGAGCCTGATACGGTTGAATCCATTATATCGGTTTATTGGTAGGCCGATGCAAATATAATACTCATGACACAGGTCTTTTATAACTATGGAGGCTTAACTTGGTCATTTATTAGGAGGATGAATTGACGCGATGACGATGACGACATGTCTTGACTAGGCACCCGATGAAGTGATAGTCTTGTCTTCAGACCTTTACAATAGTAATATCACTACACCTCCCTTTCTTTAAAAAAGAACTTGTTTATACTTTTTGTTTTAGACAAGTACAAGTATTTTTCATCTTGTGCCATTACATTTAAAGACATGATAACATTTTCTTTGTAGCCTGTTTAACATTGGTTTCTGTAAACAGCCTTCAATATGATAAACATACAATGTGCATAATCATGTGGTGCTGAAATAATCATGTTGCCCGAAAACTTCTGAGAGGGAGTCCTTGTAATTAGAGTCGTTTCAAAATAATAATTCTTCAGTCCTTGGCAAATTCGTTGATAATAAATGTTTCCAAATCCTGTGAAATTATAAGTTCAGTTCAGTTCTGATTTGATTTCTTGAAGGTTTACAGTTTCTTTCAAGTTAGCGGTCCTTCAATTCACTGTTCAATTAAGCGAGCTGGTGGCTTCACGTTGCATCCACTCCTGGTTGTATATGTAGCAGTTGATTGCGCAGATGTTGATGGTGCATCTACTGCTGGGGGCTAGCATCATCATCTCTTGGATGTGCATCATCGTCGTCGATATCATGCGACGGATACTGGTCTGTATGTGGGGCTGGCCTGATGTGACGGCAGTTCCTTTGATGTGTCACACCATATTCAGTTCTTTCAGATAAGACCGATTTGGTAGTTCAGCCTTGACAACGCCTTGCTGTGACCATCTGTTGGTTTGCGTATCAAGGAGTCTGACATGCTGACCGATGTGAAGCTTTGGAAGATCACGAGCATGTTGGTCATAGCGTTGTTTCTTTTTCGCCTTCTGCCTTTCCTTCCTTTCCTTCACCCGATGAGGATCAATGTTCTGTGGATTAAGAAGGTTGTGCATTATAGGCAGGTTAGATCTCAAGCGGCGATTGTAGAGGAGTTTTGCAGGGGATTTGCCACAGTCGAGTGGTGAGCTTCTGTAGATTTGAAGAGCTCGGTAGATATCTTGACCACTCTGCTGGCACTTGCGCAGTAGATTTTTGGCTATCTTAACTGCTCCCTCTGCGCGACCATTGGACTGGGGATAGTATGGACTGGTTGTTGTGTGGACCAAATCCAAGTCAGTTGCAAAGGCTTTGAACTCACGACTTGCGTACTGAGGACCATTGTCTGATACTAGTTCACAAGGTGTACCGTGTCTAGAGAATATCTCTTCAACTGTGTGATCACGGCTTGGCTGCTTGTTGTTGTCTTAGTACGTAGCTCAATGAACTGGGAGTAGTAGTCTACGACAACTAAGTAGTCTTTACCATTGAATGTGAACAAGTCGGATGCGACTTTTTGCCATGGTCTCTCTGGAGTCTGGTGATTTTGCAGACTTTCTTGCTGTTGCTGGGGTTTGTACATCATACATGCTGTACAATTTTGGACCATTTCAGTGATATCATGGCTCATCTGCGGCCAAAAGAGGACTTCACGTGCCCTTCTCTTGCACTTCTCTATTCCCAAATGTCCTTCATGTATCTTGTTGAGCATTTGCTTTCTCATTGATACTGGAACTACAATTCTGCTACCTTTTAGGATTAAGCCATTGGCTTCTGAAAGCTCATTTTTGACATTCCAGAGTCATTGAAGAGTCATTGAACATTGGTGTTTTGCAGCTGGCCATCCTGTGTTGATGACTTGACTGAGCTGCTGCAGTGTTTCATCTTTCTTTGTCTCTTCAACAAATTGTATATTTCTGTTTGTAGTCACAGGTAGTGTTTCGATGATAGCATCTACATAGACTTTGATGTGTTCTTCTCGTTCTTGATTCTGTTCAGCTTCAGGATCTACTGCTCTTGACAATGCATCTGCAGTATACATGAATTTGCCAGGTGTGTAGGAGACTTTCAAGTCGTATCTCTGCACCCTGATCAGAAGACGTTGGATCCTTAGTGGACAGTCACTCAGTGGCTTGGTAAACAATGGAATGAGTAGCTTGCGATCTGTTTCTACTTCTATCACTTGACAGGAAACTTTCTCTTGGAATCTTTCACAACCGTATGTGATAGCAAGCAATTCTTTTTTCTATCTGAGCGTAATGTGTCTCTGCATCAGTCATAGCTCTAGATGCATACGCTATCGGATGCCAATTCTTTTCATGTTGTGTAGGAGAACAGCTCCTAGGCCACTCTTGGAAGCGTCAGCTGATATCTTCGTGGGCTTTGTGGAATCATAGAAGTGTAGCACTGGCTGCTTCATCAGAGTTTCTTTCAACTCGTGCCATGCCTTTTCTTGTTCATCTTCCCACATCTACTCTGTATTCTTGTCCAATAGGACTCTGAGGGGAGCTGACCTTGTAGATAGGTTTGGAATGAACTTGCTTTGGTAATTTATCATTCCCAAGAAACGTTGTACGTCTTGTTTGCAGGCTGGTCTAGCCATGTTTCTGATGGCTGTAACTTTTTTTTTGATCTGGACTGATTCCATTTTGACTGATCATGTCACCAGTGAAGGTTAACTGGTTCATACTGAACTCACACTTGTCTCGATTTAGTTTTAGGTTGCGTGCAATGTCTAGGACTTGCCTCAGACGATCATCATGTTCGTCCTGGGTGCTTCCATATACCACAATATATATACTACGAAAAATGCCATGTTATGGGAAATACCCTTGTATCGGACTTGCGTATAGCAGCGACCTTTTGCAGGAATACGCGTTCCGCCATATCCTGACAACTGTGTTGTCACCAAATGTAACTTTGGTTTCGGTTTCAATTTCTGGTAGACTGATTCAGAAATTGTACTTGTTTGCGCTCCTGTATCACGCTTGAAGTTTACTAGAGTCTCATTGACCTCCATCGCAGCTTTCCACTCGTCCTTTGACCCATCTCTATCGATAGCATCAACAAGGAATTCAGTAGGGGTTTTGGTAACAAATCCCGTATCTTCTCGCAGTTCACTGACTGCTTTGTCTATTGGTGTCTT
Organism: Echinometra lucunter; assembly: GCA_029962745.1. Taxonomy (NCBI): domain Eukaryota; kingdom Metazoa; phylum Echinodermata; class Echinoidea; order Camarodonta; family Echinometridae; genus Echinometra; species Echinometra lucunter. The sequence continues at coordinate 42,941 of JAPZVO010000211.1, read as the reverse complement.
ACAACACTTGGCAAAGTGATTACGTCGTCCGCACTTTCGACAAATCTGACCTTGAACTGGAGAATTACTCTTACCATGGAAATTACCACACCTGGTACAGGCATTCCTGGATTTCTGAGTGGATTTCTGACCTTGACCCTGTTTCGGTTTCACATTTTGACTAGTACCTTGAGTTTGTCTGGAATTTTGTTTGTGTTTTGTACCTGGAAAGGATTTTCTCTTACTACCGAGAGCATCTACTGACAAATTCTCATCCTGGGAACACAGCTCTTTGGCCTGAGCTCGTGCAGTTTCAGCAGCACGACACAACTGCAAAGTCTTTTGAAGATTCAAGTCTTCTTGTCTTAACAATCTCTCTCTCACCCTATTATCAGTCATTCCACAGATAATGCAATCTTGTATCAAACTCTCAGTGAGCTCTCCAAATTCACACGACTGTGCCTTGTTTCTCAAATCTGTTGCATACTGATCAATTGTCTCATGTGTGTTTTGTGAGCGTGTGAAGAACTTGTGTCTTTTATATGTGACATTTCTTTTAGGCATGCAATATTTTTCAAATTTCTTCATGACAACTTTCAACTTCATCTTGTCATCATCATTTGCAAAGACAAATGTGTTATACACTTGCAAGGCTGCATCACCTATGCAATGCAAGAATAATGAGCACTGGGACTTATCCTCTTTCTCAGCCATTCCACTGGCTACATTGTACAACTCAAATCGCTGTCGAAACTTTTTCCAGTTTTCTGCGATATTGCCGGTCAACAAATCTAGCGGTGCTGGTTGACTAAGACTAGTAGCCATGACGGATATGTGTACAGATATTATGTATGGTGAAGGTCGTAGTTAACCGGTAACATTGTCAGGTTTTGTTGGTAATGATAAATCTGAGCTAAAAGCAATAGTTTTCAGAGGACTTCGTATGACATAAAAAGAGAATGCCTACAAATCATTTTTCACCTTTCCCAGAACTCATTATTCCATATTTTTTAAAATCACCATCCAGATATCGACGAATGTACTTCCAATCCTTGTGCGAATGGAGCTACATGTAACAATTTGATAGACATGTACACCTGTAACTGTGCAGCAGGATACACCGGCGTACAGTTTGAAATGGGTAAGAAAATTTTAGTTATGTTTGATCCGATAGGACATTTACCCTTTGTAAGACAAATAAAAGCTGTCGTAGTAGACCAACATTGTCTTTTAATGAGAATATTTTCCAGTAATCACGGTAATACTCGCGATATTAAGATTTCTAAGATAATTATTTCTCTTAATAAGGGACACGAACTCTAGTTAGGGGGTCTAACCGAGAGAGGGAATGAGTGGCAAGGTGTCTTTACCACACATCGGGCTACCCCTATAGCCAATCTACAACTATTGTTGAGCCGATCCCCTTCCGTGGCAAACCAGTGAATATGCATCTGAATTGAAGTGGAACATAAGAGGTTAGACAGAGGTCCTGTGAAAAGGACTGTCACCACCTACGGGAATTAACCCACTAGATGCTGTAACCGGGCGGTCCCTTTGCAAAACATATGGGAATAATGAAATTTAGTAATTAATGGATTAAGAACCCGCTGTACTCTTCAGTGCAAAAAGTGTAGTGCAAAAAAAAAAAAACCCACTAGCACTAGAGTCCTCCTGTCATGCCTATAGTATGAGTTTAACAAACATATTACTTAAGTCAGGATAAAGACTTGAGGGAGAGTAAGTTCATCGCTTGTCCCATCCCATGATAATGACGATGACGACGACGACGACGACGACGACGATGATGATACTATTAGTACTACTACTGTTCCTACTACTAATACTACTATACTACTACTAGTGCTACTGTATTGCTACTACTGACTATAATAATAATGATGATTATGATGATAAAGATATTGATGATAATGATGACAATAATTTGTAATTCTATTATAAATGTTCATTTGTTGTTGATTTTGCTATGTCACTAAGAATTTAAGAATAAAAAATAAAGAGTAAATGTTGGTGTCTATAAATGTTGAGAATGAAGGTGATTCATGTAGACCTTTTTGAAATGAAAAATCCTTGCCTTGTGTGTTCTGCCTTGTGTGTTCTGCAGATAAATCCATGTAATTTTATGTGATGGCTTCTACGTTTTATTTTGGTATAATCGGAAATTCATGCGATTTGTAATGATATTCTGTTTTGAATTTTGTGACTATACATGTAATTCACTTCATGAAATGAATCGAATTGAAATCTGAGTTTTTCCCCAATCCAGATATCAACCAGCACGACCCTAACCCTTGTATGAAAGGGTGATTGCCTTTTTTAATCAGTCAGTCCCGGGACTTCGCTTTTTTCTGAGTCAGCCCCCCCCCCCCCAAAAAAAAAGTTTAAAAAAAAACACATTCCGCGTCCTCTGTTTGGTGCGGTAATATGATAATGTAAATTGATTCATGTATTTCCAGCCATTGGAATGGATCAGAGACGTTCGTCTGATAAGAAAAACAGTAATATTGCGAGCCTCAAACAATTAGATCAAATTTCTTAACCAGATATCGATGACTGTGCTTCGACCAACCCATGCCAGAATGGAGGTACATGTAACGATGAAATCAATGACTACACGTGTGATTGCATGCCTGGCTTCAGCGGTGATAACTGCGAGATAAGTAAGTGTTTGCCGCATGTATTTTTGTTTTGCCTAGTTGAAAGTTCAAGTTGTACTTATCCACTATTTCCATGGAAGACAACACCAACAACAAATTAACGGTTTTTTTATAGTGCACACGCAACAGAAATTATGTAAGAAAGCTGTATTGTGTGCCCAGCAAACACATAACGTTTTCAGAACGTTTCCTCAAAGTTTTTTGAGGTTCCGTACGTCTTCGTCTAAGACGGACGTTTTTAAAACGTACATATAACGTCAAAGTTTAGACTTAGCATTTATCACAAAGCACAGTTTTTGGGAAAACGTTTTTAAAACGTCAATGGACGTTACAACATGAAACGTCTTTTACAAAATAAACACATTCTTCTACAAAAAATCAGTCGGTTGATATCATAAATGAAATATATATTTTATTCCCAGCAAACACAAAACGTTTTCAGAACGTTCGCGAAACGTTTTTTTTATAACGTCCACTACGTCTTTGTCTGGAAAAAAGTTCTTAAAAGGTTTTTAAAATGTCTTAAGGTTTTCTGCAGGTCCTTAGACTCGAAAGTAATCGATTATGATTCATGAATATTCACAAAAGACCTAGAATTGACCAAAATCATAATTTTAAAAGGACAAATGACAATCTATTTTGGCCTTTCTGTAATGCAAAACACTGATTATAATGCCCAAAATGCAATTTGAAGATGTATTTCTGGGTCTTGCCTTTTTTAATCAGTCAGCCAATCATTTGGGATTCTCCTTTCAGGAACTGATGGTGTGGCCAGCTGTTAACTGTTATCTGTTAATACTCAAAGTGGCTATAGTTCACAATCGTACTCTATAGAACAAAATACAGGAATTCAGTATTCCATAGTTTCCCTTTTATCATCAACCAGATATCGATGAATGTGCTTCTAGTCCTTGTCAGTATGGAGCTACCTGCAACAATTTGATAGCAATGTACACCTGTAACTGTGCCCCAGGATTCACCGGCGTACAGTGTCAAGACAGTTAGTGCTGATTCCATCTGCATGTTCTGTGAACAGGATTCCTTTTCAAGAGATACTGGATCTGTGCATTAAAGTCCAAGTGTTTTAACATGCAGCAGATAGCCAGCAAGATGCAAATCAAAATTTACATCAGAATTAACTTCTTGGTGAAGTACCTGCTTTCATAAACAAATTCCTACAAAACCTGGTAAAAATCAAATAAGAGCGGGAAAAATATTTGTGTCAAAATATTATTAGAATCATCTTACAGCATTGTTATGTTAAGATATTTTCATTCTTCAGATAAGAAACTAAAGTATTTTGCAGATAAATTCTTTTTTAAATTTCATAGTTGACGGACAGGGTTTCAGAAGGAGCTAAAAGAATCATATCTCGCTATTTTTTATTTGAATAAGTCATTAATAATCATGTGATTTCTTTTTGTTTCTTGATCTGTTTCAGATATCAGTGAATGCGCAAGTATGCCTTGTATGAATGAAGGTACGTGCCTGGACGGAATTAACCTATACGGTTGCGTCTGCACAGGCACAGGGTTTGACGGAACACATTGTGAAAATAGTAAGTAAAACAAACAAATGGACGAATAAACTTGAAAAGAAGAAAATACATAACCTCTGAAGACCAAGCTCCATATATGAATGAATGAATGAATGGATCAATCAATCATTCAACAACCAATCAGTTAACTAATCAATAAATCAATTGATCGATCAATTTATTTATTTGTCATTTGATTACTAGATCAGTGAAGGTAAATTCCGTAGATATTCTACGCAATTAACACACTTTAGGCCTATATGCATGTTTTACGAAATAAACACTTCAAGCTCACAAAATGATGCCCCTATCTGTGGTCAAAGTCATTGGCCACTACATTTGAAATGACTGCTGACAACCACTCTGTAATATCTTATTTAGTATCGAGACATCAAAACGTGATTTGTTTTCGAAGCTAAAGCTTCCGCTAAAAAAAGGGGGGTGGCTGCACCCCACCCCCTCCCACCCGCACACATAATTTCGGTCTTAAAACACAACAAAACAAAAACAAACAAACAAACTACTATTAACAGTAAAAACGCACTATCTAAATTGTAAATTTGTCATGTCATAGGTTTGCAAAACCAGAAAAGCCCAAATGGGCCCTACAGTCCCGGGACTTCGCTTTTTTCTGAGTCAGCCCCCCCCCCTCAAGAAAGTAAACAAAAAACACATTCCGCGTCCTCTGTTTGGTGCGGTAATATGATAATGTAAATTGATTCATGTATTTCCAGCCATTGGAATGGATCAGAGACGTTCGTCTGATAAGAAAAACAGTAATATTGCGAGCCTCAAACAATTAGATCAAATTTCTTAACCAGATATCGATGACTGTGCTTCGACCAACCCATGCCAGAATGGAGGTACATGTAACGATGAAATCAATGACTACACGTGTGATTGCATGCCTGGCTTCAGCGGTGATAACTGCGAGATAAGTAAGTGTTTGCCGCATGTATTTTTGTTTTGCCTAGTTGAAAGTTCAAGTTGTACTTATCCACTATTTCCATGGAAGACAACACCAACAACAAATTAACGGTTTTTTTTATAGTGCACACGCAACAGAAATTATGTAAGAAAGCTGTATTGTGTGCCCAGCAAACACATAACGTTTTCAGAACGTTTCCTCAAAGTTTTTTGAGGTTCCGTACGTCTTCGTCTAAGACGGACGTTTTTAAAACGTACATATAACGTCAAAGTTTAGACTTAGCATTTATCACAAAGCACAGTTTTTGGGAAAACGTTTTTAAAACGTCAATGGACGTTACAACATGAAACGTCTTTTACAAAATAAACACATTCTTCTACAAAAAATCAGTCGGTTGATATCATAAATGAAATATATATTTTATTCCCAGCAAACACAAAACGTTTTCAGAACGTTCGCAAAACGTTTTTTTTTATAACGTCCTCTACGTCTTTGTCTGGAAAAAAGTTCTTAAAAGGTTTTTAAAATGTCTTAAGGTTTTCTGCAGGTCCTTAGACTCGAAAGTAATCGATTATGATTCATGAATATTCACAAAAGACCTAGAATTGACCAAAATCATAATTTTAAAAGGACAAATGACAATCTATTTTGGCCTTTCTGTAATGCAAAACACTGATTATAATGCCCAAAATGCAATTTGAAGATGTATTTCTGGGTCTTGCCTTTTTTAATCAGTCAGCCAATCATTTGGGATTCTCCTTTCAGGAACTGATGGTGTGGCCAGCTGTTAACTGTTATCTGTTAATACTCAAAGTGGCTATAGTTCACAATCGTACTCTATAGAACAAAATACAGGAATTCAGTATTCCATAGTTTCCCTTTTATCATCAACCAGATATCGATGAATGTGCTTCTAGTCCTTGTCAGAATGGAGCTACCTGCAACAATTTGATAGCAATGTACACCTGTAACTGTGCCCCAGGATTCACCGGCGTACAGTGTCAAGACAGTTAGTGCTGATTCCATCTGCATGTTCTGTGAACAGGATTCCTTTTCAAGAGATACTGGATCTGTGCATTAAAGTCCAAGTGTTTTAACATGCAGCAGATAGCCAGCAAGATGCAAATCAAAATTTACATCAGAATTAACTTCTTGGTGAAGTACCTGCTTTCATAAACAAATTCCTACAAAACCTGGTAAAAATCAAATAAGAGCGGGAAAAATATTTGTGTCAAAATATTATTAGAATCATCTTACAGCATTGTTATGTTAAGATATTTTCATTCTTCAGATAAGAAACTAAAGTATTTTGCAGATAAATTCTTTTTTAAATTTCATAGTTGACGGACAGGGTTTCAGAAGGAGCTAAAAGAATCATATCTCGATATTTTTTATTTGAATAAGTCATTAATAATCATGTGATTTCTTTTTGTTTCTTGATCTGTTTCAGATATCAGTGAATGCGCAAGTATGCCATGTATGAATGAAGGTACGTGCCTGGACGGAATTAACCTATACGGTTGCGTCTGCACAGGCACAGGGTTTGACGGAACACATTGTGAAAATAGTAAGTAAAACAAACAAATGGACGAATAAACTTGAAAAGAAGAAAATACATAACCTCTGAAGACCAAGCTCCATATATGAATGAATGAATGAATGGATCAATCAATCATTCAACAACCAATCAGTTAACTAATCAATAAATCAATTGATCGATCAATTTATTTATTTGTCATTTGATTACTAGATCAGTGAAGGTAAATTCCGTAGATATTCTACGCAATTAACACACTTTAGGCCTATATGCATGTTTTACGAAATAAACACTTCAAGCTCACAAAATGATGCCCCTATCTGTGGTCAAAGTCATTGGCCACTACATTTGAAATGACTGCTGACAACCACTCTGTAATATCTTATTTAGTATCGAGACATCAAAACGTGATTTGTTTTCGAAGCTAAAGCTTCCGCTAAAAAAAGGGGGGTGGCTGCACCCCACCCCCTCCCACCCGCACACATAATTTCGGTCTTAAAACACAACAAAACAAAAACAAACAAACAAACTACTATTAACAGTAAAAACGCACTATCTAAATTGTAAATTTGTCATGTCATAGGTTTGCAAAACCAGAAAAGCCCAAATGGGCCCTACAGTCCCGGGACTTCGCTTTTTTCTGAGTCAGCCCCCCCCAAAAAAAAAAAGTTAAAAAAAAACCACATTCCGCGTCCTCTGTTTGGTGCGGTAATATGATAATGTAAATTGATTCATGTATTTCCAGCCATTGGAATGGATCAGAGACGTTCGTCTGATAAGAAAAACAGTAATATTGCGAGCCTCAAACAATTAGATCAAATTTCTTAACCAGATATCGATGACTGTGCTTCGACCAACCCATGCCAGAATGGAGGTACATGTAACGATGAAATCAATGACTACACGTGTGATTGCATGCCTGGCTTCAGCGGTGATAACTGCGAGATAAGTAAGTGTTTGCCGCATGTATTTTTGTTTTGCCTAGTTGAAAGTTCAAGTTGTACTTATCCACTATTTCCATGGAAGACAACACCAACAACAAATTAACGGTTTTTTTATAGTGCACACGCAACAGAAATTATGTAAGAAAGCTGTATTGTGTGCCCAGCAAACACATAACGTTTTCAGAACGTTTCCTCAAAGTTTTTTGAGGTTCCGTACGTCTTCGTCTAAGACGGACGTTTTTAAAACGTACATATAACGTCAAAGTTTAGACTTAGCATTTATCACAAAGCACAGTTTTTGGGAAAACGTTTTTAAAACGTCAATGGACGTTACAACATGAAACGTCTTTTACAAAATAAACACATTCTTCTACAAAAAATCAGTCGGTTGATATCATAAATGAAATATATATTTTATTCCCAGCAAACACAAAACGTTTTCAGAACGTTCGCAAAACGTTTTTTTTATAACGTCCACTACGTCTTTGTCTGGAAAAAAGTTCTTAAAAGGTTTTTAAAATGTCTTAAGGTTTTCTGCAGGTCCTTAGACTCGAAAGTAATCGATTATGATTCATGAATATTCACAAAAGACCTAGAATTGACCAAAATCATAATTTTAAAAGGACAAATGACAATCTATTTTGGCCTTTCTGTAATGCAAAACACTGATTATAATGCCCAAAATGCAATTTGAAGATGTATTTCTGGGTCTTGCCTTTTTTAATCAGTCAGCCAATCATTTGGGATTCTCCTTTCAGGAACTGATGGTGTGGCCAGCTGTTAACTGTTATCTGTTAATACTCAAAGTGGCTATAGTTCACAATCGTACTCTATAGAACAAAATACAGGAATTCAGTATTCCATAGTTTCCCTTTTATCATCAACCAGATATCGATGAATGTGCTTCTAGTCCTTGTCAGAATGGAGCTACCTGCAACAATTTGATAGCAATGTACACCTGTAACTGTGCCCCAGGATTCACCGGCGTACAGTGTCAAGACAGTTAGTGCTGATTCCATCTGCATGTTCTGTGAACAGGATTCCTTTTCAAGAGATACTGGATCTGTGCATTAAAGTCCAAGTGTTTTAACATGCAGCAGATAGCCAGCAAGATGCAAATCAAAATTAAAATCATAATTAACTTCTTGGTGAAGTACCTGCTTTCATAAACAAATTCCTACAAAACCTGGTAAAAATCAAATAAGAGCGGGAAAAATATTTGTGTCAAAATATTATTAGAATCATCTTACAGCATTGTTATGTTAAGATATTTTCATTCTTCAGATAAGAAACTAAAGTATTTTGAAGATAAATTCTTTTTTAAATTTCATAGTTGACGGACAGGGTTTCAGAAGGAGCTAAAAGAATCATATCTCGCTATTTTTTATTTGAATAAGTCATTAATAATCATGTGATTTCTTTTTGTTTCTTGATCTGTTTCAGATATCAGTGAATGCGCAAGTATGCCATGTATGAATGAAGGTACGTGCCTGGACGGAATTAACCTATACGGTTGCGTCTGCACAGGCACAGGGTTTGACGGAACACATTGTGAAAATAGTAAGTAAAACAAACAAATGGACGAATAAACTTGAAAAGAAGAAAATACATAACCTCTGAAGACCAAGCTCCATATATGAATGAATGAATGAATGGATCAATCAATCATTCAACAACCAATCAGTTAACTAATCAATAAATCAATTGATCGATCAATTTATTTATTTGTCATTTGATTACTAGATCAGTGAAGGTAAATTCCGTAGATATTCTACGCAATTAACACACTTTAGGCCTATATGCATGTTTTACGAAATAAACACTTCAAGCTCACAAAATGATGCCCCTATCTGTGGTCAAAGTCATTGGCCACTACATTTGAAATGACTGCTGACAACCACTCTGTAATATCTTATTTAGTATCGAGACATCAAAACGTGATTTGTTTTCGAAGCTAAAGCTTCCGCTAAAAAAAGGGGGGTGGCTGCACCCCACCCCCTCCCACCCGCACACATAATTTCGGTCTTAAAACACAACAAAACAAAAACAAACAAACAAACTACTATTAACAGTAAAAACGCACTATCTAAATTGTAAATTTGTCATGTCATAGGTTTGCAAAACCAGAAAAGCCCAAATGGGCCCTACAGTCCCGGGACTTCGCTTTTTCTGAGTCAGCCCCCCCCCCCCAAAAAAAAAAAGTTAAAAAAAAACCACATTCCGCGTCCTCTGTTTGGTGCGGTAATATGATAATGTAAATTGATTCATGTATTTCCAGCCATTGGAATGGATCAGAGACGTTCGTCTGATAAGAAAAACAGTAATATTGCGAGCCTCAAACAATTAGATCAAATTTCTTAACCAGATATCGATGACTGTGCTTCGACCAACCCATGCCAGAATGGAGGTACATGTAACGATGAAATCAATGACTACACGTGTGATTGCATGCCTGGCTTCAGCGGTGATAACTGCGAGATAAGTAAGTGTTTGCCGCATGTATTTTTGTTTTGCCTAGTTGAAAGTTCAAGTTGTACTTATCCACTATTTCCATGGAAGACAACACCAACAACAAATTAACGGTTTTTTTATAGTGCACACGCAACAGAAATTATGTAAGAAAGCTGTATTGTGTGCCCAGCAAACACATAACGTTTTCAGAACGTTTCCTCAAAGTTTTTTGAGGTTCCGTACGTCTTCGTCTAAGACGGACGTTTTTAAAACGTACATATAACGTCAAAGTTTAGACTTAGCATTTATCACAAAGCACAGTTTTTGGGAAAACGTTTTAAAACGTCAATGGACGTTACAACATAAAACGTCTTTTACAAAATAAACACATTCTTCTACAAAAAATCAGTCGGTTGATATCATAAATGAAATATATATTTTATTCCCAGCAAACACAAAACGTTTTCAGAACGTTCGCAAAACGTTTTTTTTATAACGTCCACTACGTCTTTGTCTGGAAAAAAGTTCTTAAAAGGTTTTTAAAATGTCTTAAGGTTTTCTGCGGGTCCTTAGACTCGAAAGTAATCGATTATGATTCATGAATATTCACAAAAGACCTAGAATTGACCAAAATCATAATTTTAAAAGGACAAATGACAATCTATTTTGTCCTTTCTGTAATGCAAAACACTGATTATAATATGCCCAAAATGCAATTTGAAGATGTATTTCTGGGTCTTGCCTTTTTTTAATCAGTCAGCCAATCATTTGGGATTCTCCTTTCAGGAACTGATGGTGTGGCCAGCTGTTAACTGTTATCTGTTAATACTCAAAGTGGCTATAGTTCACAATCGTACTCTATAGAACAAAATACAGGAATTCAGTATTCCATAGTTTCCCTTTTATCATCAACCAGATATCGATGAATGTGCTTCTAGTCCTTGTCAGAATGGAGCTACCTGCAACAATTTGATAGCAATGTACACCTGTAACTGTGCCCCAGGATTCACCGGCGTACAGTGTCAAGACAGTTAGTGCTGATTCCATCTGCATGTTCTGTGAACAGGATTCCTTTTCAAGAGATACTGGATCTGTGCATTAAAGTCCAAGTGTTTTAACATGCAGCAGATAGCCAGCAAGATGCAAATCAAAATTTACATCAGAATTAACTTCTTGGTGAAGTACCTGCTTTCATAAACAAATTCCTACAAAACCTGGTAAAAATCAAATAAGAGCGGGAAAAATATTTGTGTCAAAATATTATTAGAATCATCTTACAGCATTGTTATGTTAAGATATTTTCATTCTTCAGATAAGAAACTAAAGTATTTTACAGATAAATTCTTTTTTAAATTTCATAGTTGACGGACAGGGTTTCAGAAGGAGCTAAAAGAATCATATCTCGCTATTTTTTATTTGAATAAGTCATTAATAATCATGTGATTTCTTTTTGTTTCTTGATCTGTTTCAGATATCAGTGAATGCGCAAGTATGCCATGTATGAATGAAGGTACGTGCCTGGACGGAATTAACCTATACGGTTGCGTCTGCACAGGCACAGGGTTTGACGGAACACATTGTGAAAATAGTAAGTAAAACAAACAAATGGACGAATAAACTTGAAAAGAAGAAAATACATAACCTCTGAAGACCAAGCTCCATATATGAATGAATGAATGAATGGATCAATCAATCAATCATTCAACAACCAATCAGTTAACTAATCAATAAATCAATCGATCGATCAATTTATTTATTTGTCATTTGATTACTAGATCAGTGAAGGTAAATTCCGTAGATATTCTACGCAATTAACACACTTTAGGCCTATATGCATGTTTTACGAAATAAACACTTCAAGCTCACAAAATAATGCCCCTATCTGTGGTCAAAGTCATTGGCCACTACATTTGAAATGACTGCTGACAACCACTCTGTAATATCTTATTTAGTATCGAGACATCAAAACGTGATTTGTTTTCGAAGCTAAAGCTTCCGCTAAAAAAAGGGGGGTGGCTGCACCCCACCCCCTCCCACCCGCACACATAATTTCGGTCTTAAAACACAACAAAACAAAAACAAACAAACAAACTACTATTAACAGTAAAAACGCACTATCTAAATTGTAAATTTGTCATGTCATAGGTTTGCAAAACCAGAAAAGCCCAAATGGGCCCTACAGTCCCGGGACTTCGCTTTTTTCTGAGTCAGCCCCCCCCCCCCAAAAAAAAGTTTTAAAAAAAACACATTCCGCGTCCTCTGTTTGGTGCGGTAATATGATAATGTAAATTGATTCATGTATTTCCAGCCATTGGAATGGATCAGAGACGTTCGTCTGATAAGAAAAACAGTAATATTGCGAGCCTCAAACAATTAGATCAAATTTCTTAACCAGATATCGATGACTGTGCTTCGACCAACCCATGCCAGAATGGAGGTACATGTAACGATGAAATCAATGACTACACGTGTGATTGCATGCCTGGCTTCAGCGGTGATAACTGCGAGATAAGTAAGTGTTTGCCGCATGTATTTTTGTTTTGCCTAGTTGAAAGTTCAAGTTGTACTTATCCACTATTTCCATGGAAGACAACACCAACAACAAATTAACGGTTTTTTATAGTGCACACGCAACAGAAATTATGTAAGAAAGCTGTATTGTGTGCCCAGCAAACACATAACGTTTTCAGAACGTTTCCTCAAAGTTTTTTGAGGTTCCGTACGTCTTCGTCTAAGACGGACGTTTTTAAAACGTACATATAACGTCAAAGTTTAGACTTAGCATTTATCACAAAGCACAGTTTTTGGGAAAACGTTTTTAAAACGTCAATGGACGTTACAACATAAAACGTCTTTTACAAAATAAACACATTCTTCTACAAAAAATCAGTCGGTTGATATCATAAATGAAATATATATTTTATTCCCAGCAAACACAAAACGTTTTCAGAACGTTCGCAAAACGTTTTTTTTATAACGTCCACTACGTCTTTGTCTGGAAAAAAGTTCTTAAAAGGTTTTTAAAATGGCTTAAGGTTTTCTGCAGGTCCTTAGACTCGAAAGTAATCGATTATGATTCATGAATATTCACAAAAGACCTAGAATTGACCAAAATCATAATTTTAAAAGGACAAATGACAATCTATTTTGGCCTTTCTGTAATGCAAAACACTGATTATAATGCCCAAAATGCAATTTGAAGATGTATTTCTGGGTCTTGCCTTTTTTTAATCAGTCAGCCAATCATTTGGGATTCTCCTTTCAGGAACTGATGGTGTGGCCAGCTGTTAACTGTTATCTGTTAATACTCAAAGTGGCTATAGTTCACAATCGTACTCTATAGAACAAAATACAGGAATTCAGTATTCCATAGTTTCCCTTTTATCATCAACCAGATATCGATGAATGTGCTTCTAGTCCTTGTCAGAATGGAGCTACCTGCAACAATTTGATAGCAATGTACACCTGTAACTGTGCCCCAGGATTCACCGGCGTACAGTGTCAAGACAGTTAGTGCTGATTCCATCTGCATGTTCTGTGAACAGGATTCCTTTTCAAGAGATACTGGATCTGTGCATTAAAGTCCAAGTGTTTTAACATGCAGCAGATAGCCAGCAAGATGCAAATCAAAATTTACATCAGAATTAACTTCTTGGTGAAGTACCTGCTTTCATAAACAAATTCCTACAAAACCTGGTAAAAATCAAATAAGAGCGGGAAAAATATTTGTGTCAAAATATTATTAGAATCATCTTACAGCATTGTTATGTTAAGATATTTTCATTCTTCAGATAAGAAACTAAAGTATTTTGCAGATAAATTCTTTTTAAATTTCATAGTTGACGGACAGGGTTTCAGAAGGAGCTAAAAGAATCATATCTCGCTATTTTTTATTTGAATAAGTCATTAATAATCATGTGATTTCTTTTTGTTTCTTGATCTGTTTCAGATATCAGTGAATGCGCAAGTATGCCATGTATGAATGAAGGTACGTGCCTGGACGGAATTAACCTATACGGTTGCGTCTGCACAGGCACAGGGTTTGACGGAACACATTGTGAAAATAGTAAGTAAAACAAACAAATGGACGAATAAACTTGAAAAGAAGAAAATACATAACCTCTGAAGACCAAGCTCCATATATGAATGAATGAATGAATGAATGGATCAATCAATCAATCATTCAACAACCAATCAGTTAACTAATCAATAAATCAATCGATCGATCAATTTATTTATTTGTCATTTGATTACTAGATCAGTGAAGGTAAATTCCGTAGATATTCTACGCAATTAACACACTTTAGGCCTATATGCATGTTTTACGAAATAAACACTTCAAGCTCACAAAATGATGCCCCTATCTGTGGTCAAAGTCATTGGCCACTACATTTGAAATGACTGCTGACAACCACTCTGTAATATCTTATCTAGTATCGAGACATCAAAACGTGATTTGTTTTCGAAGCTAAAGCTTCCGCTAAAAAAAGGGGGGGGGGGGGGGGCTGCACCCCACCCCCTCCCACCCGCACACATAATTTCGGTCTTAAAACACAACAAAACAAAAACAAACAAACAAACTACTATTAACAGTAAAAACGCACTATCTAAATTGTAAATTTGTCATGTCATAGGTTTGCAAAACCAGAAAAGCCCAAATGGGCCCTACAGTCCCGGGACTTCGCTTTTTTCTGAGTCAGCCCCCCCCCCCCCCAAAAAAAAAGTTAAAAAAAAAACACATTCCGCGTCCTCTGTTTGGTGCGGTAATATGATAATGTAAATTGATTCATGTATTTCCAGCCATTGGAATGGATCAGAGACGTTCGTCTGATAAGAAAAACAGTAATATTGCGAGCCTCAAACAGTTAGATCAAATTTCTTAACCAGATATCGATGACTGTGCTCCGACCAACCCATGCCTGAATGGAGGTACATGTAACGATGAAATCAATGACTACACGTGTGATTGCATGCCTGGCTTCAGCGGTGATAACTGCGAGATAAGTAAGTGTTTGCCGCATGTATTTTTTGTTTTGCCTAGTTCAAGGTGTACTTATCCACTATTTCCGTGGAAGACAACACCAACAACAAATTAACGGTTTTTTTATAGTGCACACGCAACAGAAATTATGTAAGAAAGCTGTATTGTGTGCCCAGCAAACACATAACGTTTTCAGAACGTTTCCTCAAAGTTTTTTGAGGTTCCGTACATCTTCGTCTAAAACGGACGTTTTTAAAACGTACATATAACGTCAAAGTTTAGACTTAGCATTTATCACAAAGCACAGTTTTTGGGAAAACGTTTTTAAAACGTCAATGGACGTTACAAAATGAAACGTCTTTTACAAAATAAACACATTCTTCTACAAAAAATCAGTCGGTTGATATCATAAATGAAATATATATATTATTCCCAGCAAACACAAAACGTTTTCAGAACGTTCGCAAAACGTTTTTTTTTATAACGTCCGCTACGTCTTTGGAAAAAAATTCTTAAAACGTTTTTAAAATGTCTTAAGGTTTTCTGCAGGTCCTTAGACTCGAAAGTAATCGATTATGATTCATGAATAATCACAAAAGGCCTAGAATTGACCAAAATCATAATTTTAAAAGGACAAATGACAATCTATTTTGGCCTTTCTGTAATGCAAAACACTGATTATAATACCCAAAATGCAATTTGAAGATGTATTTCTGGGTCTAAATTCAAAATTGTAATCATCAACTATTTTTTTAACGGTCATTGCAGTCTGGTCCCTATATATAGAAAGACTTGACAAGAGATCAGTATATAGGTTTAGGATATAGGATAGGTTAGAATAGGATAGGATATAGGCATAGGGTTGTAAGGATTACAGGAGGACTGTAAGTATGATAGAACATTAAGAGGATTAAGAGGATTCTACTGAAAGAACTTCTCTCTAGGATAATTTTTTTTAAATTATAATTATTAAAGGTTTTCTGGACATTCTTAAAAGATTCTTACAAGGTTTTCTGAACGTTCTTAAAAGGTTTTCTGAACGTTCTTAAAAGGTTTTCTAAAAGTTCTTGAAAGGTTTTCTGAACGTTCTCAAAACGTTTGTAAAACGTCTAAAGGTTTTCAGCAGGTCCCTAGACTGGAAAGTAAATGCATAAAAGGTTCTCAATTTTTTTTAACTTTCAGAAAACGTTTTAAAAATGTCCAATAAAACGTTTTATGGACGTCTGCAGAACGTCGACAGAACGTCTATAACGTCCAAAATTTTTACAGCAGGTCCTTAAAAATTTTGAAAGGTTTTTAATTTTTTTTAACGTTTAAAAACGTTTTTAAAAGTCCATATGAAACGTTTTAAATACGTCGAAAACCTTCCACAAAAAGACGTTCTGAAAAGGTTTTGACAAAACGTCCAAATAACGAACTTGGAGTGTTTCAAAAACGTTCAGAAAACGTCCAGTTGTTAGCTGGGTGATATGTAGCAAAGGAGTGAATAGGATATAGAACATACATTGGGTTTTACCAGGTTTATGCTAAGATTTATCTTTTTCAAAAAGGTGTAGAGTTAGGGTTACGGTTACTGTTAAGAGTTATATGCAGTGTGTCGGGGTGGGGGGCAGTGATTGACTTACAAAATCGATTTGTCCAGGGAATTGGCTACGAAGCACTCGTTACTGGTGTACTGTGAGTGGCGGCACCCAGGATTGTTAAAGTGGGTGGCAAAAGGAGGGCAAAAGAAAATGTTGGGGGGCAGGGGAAGTCAATTTTTTTTGCGTGGATGGAAAAATTGAGCGTAAAGCGCGAGCTTTAGTCGCCGGCGTAAATCCACTTTTAGGAGTGAGGGAAGGGGAATAATTGAATTTTTGGACGATTTTTTTCCTCTTACATGCATTTTGATGTAAATTTTGTGAGCAAGCGAAAATAAATAACCGCTTTTTTTTTTTTTTTTTTAATCGCATTTTCGAACAAATGTTCTGAAATATGACGAGCGAGCCAAAAATGTCCACTTTTCTTGTCTTTAATTGCATTTTAGAAAAGAAATCATTAGATATGACGAGCGAGCGAAGCGAGCGAGCCATAAATAACCCCCCTTTTTTAATTTTGGTTTTCAATAGCAAATTCTAAAATATGATGGTTGTTTATGATAGATATTCAAAATGTTTACTAACTGATAAATCAAAATATATTTTCCTCCGTAAAAAGTGAGGGAAATTTGTACACACCATCCCCACCCCCTCTCCAAAAAGTGGGGGGATATATCCCCATCCCCCCTGGGATTTACGCCAATGCTTTTAGTGGCCCCAGTATACATTTTTCTGTTACACTTGATATAGAGAGAAATTTTTGTAAAATCGGGTAATGCTTAATGGAGCAAAGATATTGATCAAAACTAGATCATGAACTGAACATGTACACTGCAAACTAATAGTGTGCAAGGAAGCCAACAGCGACTGAGTGATAAACTTTTCAAGTTTTGAAGAGCGGAAAATACAATGATAATATAATAATACTACAGTGCTTATATAGCGCATATCACTTCCGCTGTGTCTCTATGCGCTTTAATAGAGAGGGTTGAAAATGGAAAAAGGAAATGTACATTGTATTGTAGATGTTGCAGTTTGCGAGACCAAAACTCATTCAAAATACCTTTTTTAACAGAAATGTCTTGAGAAGGGTTTTGAACTTTAACACTGTGGAAGCTTCCTTCGTAAAACATGGAATAGTGTTCCACAGTGTAGGAGCAGCATGAGCAAAACATCGCTCACCATAAAACTTAGTTGTAATGACAGGACATTGGAAGAGATTTTTCTGAGCCGATCTGAGATTCCGAGAGGGAGCGTACCTTACCAAGGACTCACTGAGATATTCTGGTGCCATTGAATGCAGGTGTGATAGTCGATGTGTTCCGGGTTCCGCAGGAACGAAATGCTAGTCGATTCGTTCCCCGGAACCAAAGGACTAGTTGATTCGTTCCTGCGGAACCAAACGTCTGATACTACTTTTGACTGATACGTTACGAAAGCCGCCGTTTGGTTCCGACATTAGCCAAGAGTTTCGGGGTGCATTTCAGAGGCCAAAGAACGTTATTAGAGGGAGAGGGGAGCTAACACCCAAACAGGCGAAATCCAGATCCTGCAGATAGGGCCCTAGCGGGGTTCAGGGGCGGCACCCCCCTCCATCCCTGAACCCTTGTTTTTTTCTGATTTTGAAAGTCTATTTCTGTATTTACAATTTTCATAATTTTTAAAAACTAATCAAGTTTTATTTATTTTTTTTTTTCGGCCGATAATCTGGGGGAGCCCCGCCAGCCCTCCCTTCCGCTTCCGCTGCCCCTGTATTTTGATTATCAATATTATCAAGAGTATTAATACACATTGTCATTGTCAGACGGTCTCTCAAGTCTTTGTAAATGCAGTTTATATTGAATAGATTTAAATAACAGTCATTAAGAGTTCTGATAAATCTATATGTTCCGAATATTCTGATAGTGTCTGCAAAGGAGTTAACAAAATGTTTACATTTCTATTTTGAGAAGTCTTATTCTCAATAAGTTATCCTAAAGCACTGTGAAAAAATGGGCAAATGCTTTGCCCAGCGTTGGGCTTATAGTCAACCCAACGAATTGTTAGGCAATGTTTTACCCAAGGTTATGCATTTCCCAACATATTGGCTTTTGCCTTTGAGTAGCTTAAAATGCTTTCTATATTGCTCGCTTGTTGGTCAAATCTTTTTACCCAAACCTTTTTTTTTTTTTTTTTTTTACCAACATCGACTTACCCATTTTTTGGTCGCATTGTGGTTGCAAAATAATACCCAACATCAAAGAAAATACTAGTATACTCTGTAATGAAATTCTCCCTGAAAAACAGTGGCGTAATTATTCAATATAATTTGAGGGGGCAGAACATGACATAGGAAGCACATTTCTGAAATGTTGCCAGCTAGCGAAGAGAGCAATCCAAAAATCAACTTGTTTAATAAAAATGTTATTTCGTCATGCAAAGATCAGGACATAATATCCGGGAGGTAATTTAATTCGTTCCCTTTTCCCTTTTTTAAAATTCATTTATTTTTTTTATTTGGGGGGGGGGGGGGGGGGGGGGGTATTGCCCCCAAGCCCCATAACAGTATGCCAGTGCTGAAAAAGTAATAGCACCTAACATACTTTTTTTCTTGTGTATAATGTCTATGCTATATTAATGTTGAATTTTCGATGAACAGATGTGATTTCTAAGGAATTACATGTAACTTTTAAGAGAAGCAAACAATTATATTTGACAGCACACTTTTACAGTGGCATACTCCAAGTGACACTTAAATGTTTTCTTTTTTCATATTAGGACAAAATATCATTTAAAAAATCATTGAAAATACAACAACAACAACAACCTTAACAACATAAGGCTCATGCTGTTTGTCATGATCCCTTCCAATCAGAGCCCAAATGATAATCGTGTGTTTGTTGTTGTTTATGTTGTTGTTATAGTTTATTGTTTGTTTTGATTTGTTCAGTTTTTAAAAATTGCATTGAAAAGTTTGCGCCTCTAGCGGAAAGGCGGAAAACACAAGTTCAAATCATTAATGCAAACTAAGCAACATTAATCCCGGGCATTAATCTGCAAAATATACTTGGCGTACTCAGATGAACCTCAAAAGAAAATAACGGAATTACCTAAAGGGATTAGTTACATCTTATCAACTTCTCGGGAAAAAAGTACGATTGCAGTAAAGTGGAAACTAATTTTCCATTTTATCTTGAAAATGTCACATAATACATGCACCTTTCAACTATTACCACATAGATATAAGAAATTATGCCACTAATCGTTTTCTTCATAATGCAGTAATAAATAAAAAATCAGAAGTTAAACCAGTGGACATGGTTTCGAATATAACCCCTGCAATATACCCACAGGACATTACAATTCCTTGACATATTATTATCCCCATTTACCCGATTTAACCCCCCGTCATGAATATTAGAAAATTTAATTTTCAAAGAAGTTTTGGGCTTACTTAAATTTCATGCAACTGCACAATACTTTCGAAATTGCCCATAGTCTCTGCGCAGAAAGTCATGGAAAAAAACCCAACTCTGGAAATGTCCTTTGTGTGACACTTTTTACCGTAATTCACAATAATTAATTTTTGTCTTTTTTTGATAAATGACTATCTTTCGGCCCTTCGATCTAAGTAACGCACTGATCTATTTGTACATAAAGATATATTTTTTTAAAAGTATTAAAAAACTCAAAATCCTTGTATTGTGTCCTAATAATTTCATCATCTCATCTCATTTCAGTTCACATCATCATCATCATCATCATCCTTTTCCCACACTCCATCTGCCTGTATGTTCCCACACTCTCTGTTTGTTTTCAGTCTGATATACTAATCTCCTCCCCTGCTGCCTCACTCAGATGGCAGCGAGCACCAGACATGTTATGTAACTGGTAGTCTGGAATGTAGATGTACCTGTATGAGTTGTGATGGAATAAACTTACTAGCAGTTTGATTCTACATCGATGCAGTCATGAGCAATGGCGTAGCTAGGATTTCATGGGAGGCGGTAGTAAGCACGCGAAGCGTGCGAATCACCTAGGGGGAGGGTGCAGGGAAGGGGGACTTAAGGAAGCTCTGACGTTGCTTTGTCGTTGTTCCTTGTCTGCTCCCGCTATTCTTACATTTTCTTACCTTTTTCTCATCTCGCTCACGCTTTTTCTTTCTTCTTTTTTTTTTCTTTTTTCCTTTCTTTCTGGCGTTATGGCGGGGGGAGGGGGGACCGCCCCATCGCCCCTGGCTACGCGCCTGGTCATGAGTCTAGTTGTCTGTCACAACAGAACATAAAACCTTGATTGATCTCTTAAGTCACCCCTAAAAGAGTTTTGTTCTTATTCACTCTAAATGCACTCCTTCTCAAATTCACCCGTAACAGAGTGAATGCGTTCACTCTTTTTCTGATGAGGGAAAGAATCGTTAGAATTGTACTTTGACACTTATAACATTTAGGCAGTCATTGGGCCCCTTTGCAGAAAAAGCCACCAGTGTTTGAAATAATCATGGATACTACTAGTATCCATGGAAAAATGTAGGCTGTTATTTCAGCAAACACACAAATATTAGGTGTGAAAAAGATTAAAAACTCGTTTAAGTGTAAATGGACCTCTGAACAGAAAGGATCCCTTTCCCCTTCCTTTTTAGTAAAAAAAATACAAAACAAAACAAAGAGGAAGGCGAAAAAAATCAGGGTTTGATATTTCAAAAGCAAAGAATATATATTATACATTTAACCATAAAAACTCCCTCCAGGTCAGCTCGAAAAGCATGGAGGCTTCGTTTATAATCAACCCTTCAGCTGACTTAAATGTAGGGAAATTCAAGTTGGTGAATTTAGAATGAACAAGTGATCAAAAAGGGGGAAAAATGGTGAGAGAAATTGGAACCGAATCCGATGACCAGCCTCCGATACATGAATGCATTAATTAATATATAGACACATAAAACAAACTGAAATAAGAGTATGAAGAAGGATTCTAGAATTACCAACATAACAGCTGACGCGGAATCGTGTTCATTTAATAAATGAGAGTAAAATTTATAGATGTGTGTTAAAACATTTCAAGTTTTGACCCCGCCTCGCCCCCCCCCCCAAAAAATGGGAACGAATGAATAAGAGAATAACTTTATAGACAGAATAGAGTTATCGGAATACAAATCCCATTCCTCGCCGAGCGGCACCCCCCCCCCCACAAGCATATGCCTTAGTACCCATAACTTCACACAACTGACCTTATTCCCTGTCCCCCCCCCCCCCCCTTCTGAACAGGAATCAGTGTATTTCTACCATATCTATTTCTACGTGTATACCAAATTCTGAAATAGCCAACGTGTGGCTGATTTGGAGGAGTTTGATTGGCTCCAAAAGGTGACCAGAAGAGTACACTTTTCTTTAGGGGTGTTACCATGACGTGATACGTTAGCACAATAGGGATTCGGATCGCCTTCGCAGCTAAATCCTTCGTTGAATGGTAAACAGGAACGATCCAGAGGATCCAATCGACTGCCCGGAACAAATGGACTATGACACAGGCACTGATAGGTCAGTAATAGTATCTTAAAGACTATACGTGATTGGACAGGGAGCCAATGCAGCTGCTTCAAGATGGGGGTTATGTGAGAATTCTTCTTAGTGCGGGCAATCAATCTTGCAGCTGCATTATGGATTGCCTGGAGTTTATGTAGTTGTGAGTCTGAGATGTTGTACAATAAACCATTACAGTAGTCTAGATGACATATAACAAGTGGTCTTAGAATCCAAAAACTAACGAACCTTTCCAAGTTTGTATAGAGCAAAAGATGCCGATTTGCATTTCCCTGATACAAATTTATCCATAACCATGTTCTGATCAATATCACACCAAGGTTTTTGGCTGTTGTACCAGGTACAATGGAGGTACTGTCAATCTTTACCACAGGAAGTTCCATTCTGCGAAATCGAGACGTAAGATGTAAAATCTAAGTTTTTTCATCATTCAATTTGAGACCATTTTGGATTGACCATTGCTTTATCTCTTTTACACACATTCTACTTGGCATCCTGCAGGTTACACGGTTTAAATGAAACATATATCTGAGTGTCATCAGCATAACACATTCCTGACATTCGGTTGGACCTTATAACATCTCCTTAAGGAGAAGAATACGTGGTAAACAACATCGGACCAACCACAGAGCCCTGCGGAACACCAATATCTAATATATGAACAGATGATTCTAACTCATTTATTACAATTGTTTGCCTTCTCTGCTTTAAGTATGATTCAAACCACTTGTAAGCAAGACCTGTAATACCAAACTTATGTTGCAACCTCTGTAGTAAAACGTCATGCCTGATGGTGTTAAATGCCGAAGAAAAATCGAGCAGTACGAGTATGTTTTCATTACCATGGTCTGAAGAAGAATTGATATCATTTGACACTTTTGATAATACTGTTTCACAACTATGGAACGGTCTATACGCAGACTGCAAGGGAGAGTGCAAATCGTTATCAGAAAGATAGCGCTGAATTTGCAGAACAGCAGCTCTCTCAATAGTCTTTCCAAGAAATGAAAGATTAACAACTGGTCGATAATTCTTCAACTGTTCAGGATCCAACCTGGACCCTTTAAGAGGAAGAAAAACAGTGGCATCCTTAAGACTATTAGGAAATGTACCCTCTCCAAATGATCTATTTATGATGCATGTGATATATGGAACAAGTTCTACCACACACTTCTTTACAAGAGAAGTTGGCATTGGATCAAGTTTACACGTTGCGGCAGCCGACTTCTTGACAATTTCCTCAACTTCACTAATTTTCATTCTCCTGAACTTAAAGAAATTCACATCATTACATAACTGGTCTGGAGCTGCTGTGGGATCTACACAAATACTAGACAAACTCTCAAATATTTTTTTTAACCTTATCAATGAAGAAATTCTGAAAGTGCTCAGGTAATGAAACAGAATCAACATTAGGTAGAGTTAAAGAAGGTTTAGGCTTAAACATCTTTTCGAATTTCTGAAACAACTCACGAGAACTACAGTCCTCAAACTGTCCTTGATGATATTCTCTCTTTCTTGTCGTAAGTGCCTTCTTATAGTGGCAACAAACCTTCCTGAAGATTTGGTGGTGTACCTCCAATTTGGTTGACCGCCATCTAAGTTCAAGGCATCTGAGATCTTGTTTCAGCTTATGAAGGTTTTCATTGAACCATGGAGCAAAATGACGTCAGAGTGGGTACCATGTCGGGCAATTCTAGCAAAATGCGCGCAAGGTATAATACATATTGTACAGTCTAGCGAGCAGCACAACTGCAATGCTGTCAGCCAATCAGATGCGAGGATTTTCAGTAGTTTGTAACATGTGTCGGTGATTTTCACGGACAAAACTCTTCATGAAACGCTCCCCAGATATGGCACGACAAACCCCTGGGTGTACAAGTCAATGGAATATGAGGTGGCAAAAAAATGAAATAAAACGAGAAAAGACGAATTAGGTGGTCTGTCACGTTCTTTTAGTAAAAGAATGTCTCGGGGGACGTCGAAATCAAATGTCATTAAGAAGATAATAACGTCTGCGAAGAAGACTAATATAGATTTGGGACGATTTGAAATCGCAGAATCACGAACAGTTGACCCAAAGATGTATTAACACGTTAAGAATGAGATTTGCAAGAGACAAAACAGGCTAAAAACGCAGTTTATTGCATTGTGTGTGATTTTATGTGTAAAAGTAGTTGAAGAAGATGGTAATAGGAATTCTAATATCATATTTTCCCGTGAAAATTCCGACATCTGGCTTAAAACCGTATGAACGTATAATATAGAGAATTTTCTCAGCTACATAATACTCGAAGTTGGGTGAAAATCAAGCAGAAATAAGGGAAATGTTGATCAAAGAAGACGTGAATGTTTAATCAAGAATTACGTAAATGTCATGTCCCATAGAGAATACACGTAAAATGAGAAAAATTGCCACGTACCTTTTATCGTGAATGTGTACAAAATGATAACTAATTACCAACCTACTACTACTACTACTACTACTACCACCAACACCACCACCAAAGATTACTACTGCTGCTACTACTACTACCACTACTACTACTACTACTACTACTACTACTACTACTACTACCACTACTGCTACTACCACTACTACTACTACTACTACTACCACTACTACTACTACTACCACTACTGCTACTACCACCACCACCACTACTACTACCACTACTGCTACTACCACTACTACTACCACTACTAATACCATTACTACTGCTAATACTACTACTGCAGGGTAATATGACTGCTAATAAGGCTACAACAGGCTACTACTACTGTGACTATTACTACTACTTCTACTACTACTGCTGCTACTGCTGCTGCTACTATTACTACTACTACTACTACTACTACTACTACTACTACTACTACTAGTACTACTACTACTACTACTATTACTACTACTATACACCATAGCATACAGATCTAACATATCTCACAAGCAGGTGTTTATGTATAAAATTTGGCCTGGAGGAAAAGCATATTTAAAATGTCAAAATCATATTCATTCATTTCCAAAAGAAGTAGGCCTACAATGAAATTTGCATGACTATAATAATGCAAACAATATTAGTTTAACATATCATTGTATATGTTCTACTTTGTGAATGAACATAAATGATAAGAATGAATTATTTAATTTTTCATTTTCCATATTAGATGAAATATGGGAATTTAGGGAAATTTGGATGTCACGTCACTTGCTTCCTTTTGTCAAAGCAGTGCAGAAGGGCAGACCCCAAAAGGCCTATAAAGGCCAAAAGGCCTAAATTCATGCATGCAAAAAACACTTAAAGGTAAATATCCGACACCCGAAATTATGAATCTGTGCGGTAACAAATCATGACAGCCCTAATTTAAGAGTAAACAAAGAATTGTAGATAGACCTACACAGACATTAAAATTAAACAAAGAATTGTACTTAGTGCTCGAAGCCCCCCCCCCCCCCCCCCGCCCTAAAAAAAGTAGGTACATAGGCTAAGATCTATAATAAAGTATAACTCTGCTGCCGTCCATTGTAGACACATTTAACAGTATAGGGCCACTCTACCCACGCTGAGTTTTTTTTTCTTCTTTTTTTAGTTTTTTTTTTTTTTTTGCTATGTAGTTATTATTCTTCCGAACTTTATTGTTCAATGCCACACAATACAGAGGATAATTTATACCAGTTTGGAGGATACTACTTTTTTTTTAGTACTGCAGGTGATTGAAAAGAAGTAGTAAGTCGAAAACATTCTTTTGATACAAATTACAACTCTAAGATAGGCTATACCAATAACTTTTGTTGGTGTGTGCTAGTAGAAGTAGTAGTAGTAGTAGTAGTAGTAGGTAGTAGTAGTAGTAGCAGCAGCCGTAGCAGCAGCAGTAGTAGTAGTAGTACTAATAATAGTGGCAGAAGTAGCCTAGTGTATAGCCTTAATAGTAGTAGTAGTAGTAGTAGTAGTAGTAGTAGCAGCGGTAGTAGTAGCAGTAGTAGCAGTAATAGTAGCAGTAGTAGCAGCAGTAGTAGCAGCAGTAGTAGTAGTAGTAGAAGTAGTAGTAGCAGTAGTAGTAGCAGCAGTAGTAGCAGTAGTAGTAGCAGTAGTAGCAGTAGTAGCAGTAGTAGTAGTAGTAGTAGTAGAAGTAGTAGTAGCAGTAGTAATAGCAGCAGTACACTGTAAACATAAGTTAGTCATTGGCGCTTATAAATTAGTCAAAATGACTAATTTAGATTAGTCAAGCCTCAATGACTAATTACCTCAGTCAAAACTAATGTTAAGTCACAGATGACTAGTTTAGGTTAGTCATTGCTGATGTTTTTGACCAATAAAAACAAGTCATTTGTTAGAGTAAAAGTTTATATTCCAAGTTTCTAATTGCTTTCAAAATTATTATTAGCTGGGATTTGAGTTCATACCGAACATAAAATTAATGTCCACGCATTTTTTGTGTGTTTTCAACGATTTGAGAAACCATAACAATAAATTGCCAATTAATTAATAAAATGCTACACAAAATACATCAGTTAATTTATAATGACCTTTTATTGATATTTAATCAAAACATATTCGTTGTATAAACAATGGCCATTATAAACTAAATGATGTACTTTGTGTAGTACTTTATTTATTCATTGATAACGTAATGTTATGGTCGTTTCAAATCACTGAAAACACAAAATTTGCCTGGATGGGATTATCGTTGCGGACGTCAATGACTAATGCCTCCGGTCATACGACTAACTTACGGTACGGACGTGCATATTCACGATGCATTGTGCACCGTATGCGTATACTGCGCATGCATCGCGCGCACACGTTGTTCGCGCGCCCTGTTCAAAATTCGGTAACTGTCGCTTGTAAGATTGTCGTCCAACTGGAACCCCAGCGTTCTTCAAAGCCATCAAACGCCATAAAAGTCAAGGCAAAAGGCTCAGAAATGTCATCAACTTCAAGGTAAGTCTGGTTTTTGGTTGACGATCTTTTTTTTCTCGAAATAACTTCCTTTCACTCAAGTCAAGAGAGATTTTTAGTAGGGCGAGAACGTAGGCTACTACTACTAGCACGTGTACCTACGGACCCTCGTACACAAAACTGAAGTGTATGCATTGTTTCATGCTTAACCACCTCAGTGAACAGATGTTTCCTGATTCATGTTGAGAGCTCATTGAATGCACACTACCAGTTCAATAATTCTGCTTCACTGGAACAGGAGTTGTGCTCACAAAACAGTAGAGTATAATAGCATATATGCACATGCCTGACATTGCAATGTCCAATTGTAAAGTATTTTGGGGTTTTATAATTTCTTTGCTATATAGGAAGATGGGGCTCCATACATCAAAGGAGACAACGCTAACCTCTCCGGATGCAACGACTGTGCAATTTTCATTGATGGAGTCGGTGTTGCCCACTGCACCACACTTTTTGCTGCTGTGGCTGTCTACCTCGCCTCGATTTATGTTTTCAACCTGGCTTATCCTTCAACATTGAAGAAGACGCTGACGTTCATTCAGAAGGTTATCTTGAATATTCAGGATAATATTAAGATCGAGCGTTCTTTGGTCACACTGCTTGATAGATTTAACAAGCATCTTGACAATTATGACCCGGGTCATTGCCATTCAGTCAATATCTTTTTCCGCATCAGCTACATCTTCCCATTGAGGTGTAAACAGAATTATTTTCATGTTTTCCATGACTCATTTGGAATCAGAACTCCTGATGGAATGCAGGAAGTTTTGCAGGAAGTTTTGCCAACTTCTTGCAAGTTTAAGAGATTTACTGAAGCTGAACTTTTGTATATACATGTATATAAGATGGGTTACTTAAAACAAGGTTTCTGATTGGTCAGATGTCATTGCATAATTCGTTATATGGCTACGACCGTGCTGTATAACGCGTTATATTGCACGCTAATTTGTGTACAAAATCCCATTGGAAAATGTATCGATAAATTACAAATTATCGATAATACGGAGTTTGTTGCACCTTATCGACGGATGTTGCAATGTTCATAGTTTGGTGAGCTCCGATTCTCATCTTATATAACGCATAGTGCATGCTCATTGACGTCAAATATACCATAAAATGTGCATCCATAGATAAAGAATGTCTCTATTCTTAAACTATGGATGCACATATTACGGTATATTCAACTCCAGAGCATGCACTATATGTATAATATTTAATATACTAATTACTTGTATTGTCTTTATAAAGAACTTTTATTTTCACTGACCTGTAATTATGGGTTTTACACCTTATTGAGATGGGGGAAGAGGTGCTATTTGGTATTGCTAAACTTTTTAAGATTAACTAAAGCTGATCTTCAGATATTTCCTGCATTTCTATCTAGTTTTTTGGTTCTGTCCTGAATAATGTTCTTGCATTCGAACCTTGATATTACACTGTAACACGTACTTTACCTTGTTTGAATGTACTGCATGCAGTGAAATGCACCACGATGTCATTTATACATGTACATATTCAAAGCTTCTCCGTGTACATAATTATTATATTGATTTGAAGTGAAGGTGATGATTGGGAATTTCTCATATGTACAGCCCGATTTTGTTGAAATAAATCTGTTTTAACTCAAGAAGAGATTTAGTTGCTTCATTTCTTTTGTTTTTACATAAAATGTAGCCTTAGTCATGTGACTAATGTGATTAGTCATGAATATGAATGACTAATTAGAAAAGTCAGATGACTAATGTTTAGTCATTTCAGACGTTTTTGGATTTAGTCAGATGACTAACTAAAATAAGTCGCATTTGACTAATATTTGGCTTTGCCTGACTAATTAAGTTTAGTCATCTGGGTTGTCTGACTAATTACAATAAGTCATTTCAGACATAGGGCAGGACTAATTTTTATTAGTCAAAATGACTAACTTATGTTTACAGTGTAGTAGCAGTAGCAGTAGGAGTAGCAGCAGTAGTAGCAGTAGTAGTAGCAGTAGTAAGTAGTAGCAGTAGCAGTAGCGGCCGTAGTAGCAGTAGTAGTAGTAGTAGCAGTAGTAGTAGTAGCAGTAGCAGAAGTGGCCGTAGTAGCAGTAGTAGCAGCAGCAGTAGTAGCAGTAGTTGTGGCAGTAGTAGTAGTGATGGTGGTACTAATTGTAGTAGTAGTAGTAGTAGTAGTAGTAGTTATAGTAGTAGTAGTAGTAGTAGTGGTGGTGGTGGTGGTAGTAGTAGTAGTGGTGGTGGTAGTGGTAGTAGTAGTAGTAGTAGTAGTGGTGTTAGTAGTAGTAGTAGTAGTAGTAGTATAGGTTGGTAGTTAGTTATTATTTTGTATGCATTCTTTATAATATCATCAGAACAATCTTTTTCTATTACAGTTGAATTGAAAAGATTAAAAAAAAAAAACACAGACACTTTAACGTTTATATTATAACGGTTGTGGTTACCGCAATGTACATTTTATTATTATTACTATTATTATTACTTATCATTTATACTGCGTTTTTCCCCAAAAGGCCCAAAGCGCTTACAATAAGTCAAACAGTGCAAATACATGTAATTATAATTACGAAATCAATCATATGAAAATCCTAAACTACAAACTGCAAAAAAGATGGGTTTTCAATGCCTTTCTGAATATTGTAATTGATGGAGACTGTCTAATTGTGAGTGGCAAATCCTTCCAGTGTTTTGAAGCTGACACAGTAAATGTCCTATCACCAGCTAATGTACGAGTAACTGAATTTGTAAGACGAAGAGGATCACTGGCTGACCTCAGTGCTCTGGTGGATGTGTATAAATTCAAACAATTACCCAAATACTTTGGAGCTTGCTTATTAAGTATTTTGTACACAAACACAAGTAATTTGAAAATTATTCTCTGTTTCAAAGGAAGCCAGTGCAGTGAACTCAAAAGTGGTTGAGAAGGATGATCCCTGGAAACCTATAACACTCATCTTGCTGCCCAATTCTGCAGCCATTGAACACGAAGCAATTGATTAGTATTTCATGTTCTTCACTGTCAAAAACGCTCAGTCGATGTAAAATACAACTCTTAGATTGCCTTTCTAATATACCTTTTTTGTTATGTAGGCATATATTACTGGCCTACATTTAATGTGTAGCGGTGTGGTTTGTGGTTGTACTTTTATAAACGAAAATTAGAGAAAACATAAGTTTTAATGAAATTAATATGAAACTGATGTGCGGATATGCAACCGATTGCAATCTTAAGCTGCCTGATTAATCTTATATTTGGCTTTGGCGGAGAAGAGGTACGAAACTTTCTGAGCTGCCATCCTCATTCTTTATTGTTTAAGCTGTTGTTGTTGTTTGTGTTTTGTTAAAGACCTGTATGTTTCTAATGATGTGATGGATACCTGTTCCTTACACTTGGAAATACAATTATATTTTCAACTATACATCTAGTATTTTGACTCGATACTTTTCCAGCGGTAGACTCCCCTCACGTACAAGCAACATCGATCTCATAGTCGGTTGAGAGCCAGAAGGGCATTTTCTATGCTTTTAGTTAATGGCTTTCTGGCCCTCAGCAGAACATTTGAAATATGTACTATTAGTACTAATACAGAGTGACAGAGAGAGTGCAGGCACATTGGAGAGAGAGAGAAAGAATGAGCATTATTGGGGAAGGAGAGAAAATCAGTGCCTGCGCGAACGCAACAAGTATCACTGATAGGGTCTGCGCGCGAAGACACAAACCATCGTCAATGAGTCGTACGTGACAGTCTATGGGATTGCGTGGATTGCCTATGGAAAGGTCCAGCAAGAAATTAAGTCCACGCGAATGCGCACAAGGAAGATTTGCGTTTCCATGTACGGAAAAAAAATTCGCGTCCCACATACATACCTATGCAGCACGAATAATTATCAGAGGTCGAAGATCACGCGGAAAGTAACATGGCTGCGCCCACAGTGAAGAGGCCTTTGTTTTCGGAGGCTCTGACGGACGCTCCTCCACAGTGGTTTAGGGCGTTTGAAGTCAGACTGGACTCAAAAATTGACAGTTTGTTTGAGAAACTAACAATGAAGATCAAAGAACAGGAAGAAAAAAATACAGAGACTGGATTTTGAGGTAGAAAAGATCCGGAAAGAGGTTGACATTGTGAAAAAAGAAAATGAGTGGCTTACAAATAAGCTGGATGACCTTGAGAACCGGAATAGGCAGAAGAATCTTGTCATATTCGGAATTCCAGAGAGTAAAGGTGGAAAGGAAGACTGTCACAAAGTGGTGTGTGAGTTCCTTACATTTGCTGGTGTGCAGTCTATGGACCTGAAAGCAATTGAAAGATGCCATCGTACACCGGGTTCTGTCCGCAACGACAAACCCAACACTAATGGAAAGCCAAGAGTGATACACATTGGTTTTGCAACCTTTGTTGTAAAAGAACGTGTCCGTAAAGCTTGTATCAGCAAAATGAAAGAGTGCAAGGTGTACACGGACTCTAAACTCTTCATTGCAGACGACCTGTCTAAACGCGTATTGGAGCTCAGGAAGAAGAAAATGTCCCAGGTTCAGCCTTGAGGGAGGAAGGCAGAAGACCCTTTTTCACCTACCCGGATAGGCTGTGCTATCGAGACAACACAACTGGAAAGCTGGTGAATGTGGATCCTTCTTGAATTTGTGGTGTTACACATTTCTTACTTTATAAATCCAGAGTCATGATTATGTTTCTGTATCCAGAGCCAGGAAGCTGGACCATATACATGAACATGTAGTTTCACTTCAGTTTTGGATTTGTTTCAACACTCTAGTTACTGCTATCTGAACGCGATATTCACTTGTCATCTTCAGTAGACATTCCTTTACATGAGAGATTTTGCAGGTTATTCATATTTTAGAAACAAGTTTTATTTAATTCATAGTAAAGGATCTGGATGGGAGTTTTGAACATTCAACAGTGGACAAAGATAATTTCAGGAATAAAACTGTTTACAAAAGGAGCCCAGCAGGAATTGAACTTTGAACTTTGTTTTATAAACTATTTAAAAGTGAAATGAGATCTCAAATCTCGCGCTGGAGACAATGTTTCGATTTTTTTTTCTTTTTCTTCTTTTTCTTTCTTCAGTAATAAGTTCAACTACCAACTCTTTTATAGGCTGCTTGAAATGAATCAGAACTATGTTTTAGGTGATACATGTAAGTCAATGGTCCATACTCTGTAGGATATTGTTGTCTTAGTAGGGGAATGTTTTGCGATGTTCCTGTTTTAATTTTTTTTATTTATTATAAAACTCAATACTTATGTAAGTACACACTGTAGATTCAGTGACATTGTGCTGAACTGATTAGAGATCATGTGAATGCACTATGGAGTAATATTACAAATAATATTACAGGTTTTTACATTGCTGGTTTTTGGCCTGCACTTTTGTAGGCTGTCTGTTTTAGTCCCTTCTTCATTCCTTGCTTGTTTTGTTCACTCTCAGGGCTGGTGTTGATTTGAAGCCCTGTCTTTTGGCAACTTTTTCGTGCCTGTCTAATCTCCTTCGTCACCAATCTTTTTTGCATATACATTTTGCTTGTAATTTTTTCAATCATTTTTCTCCACAAACTGTTTTTTTTGTTGTTCTGATTAATGTCTAGCCCTTTTCGTATTTTCTCCTATTTTTTTATTCCCTGTTTTTTTTTTCTTTTTGTTTGGCAGATTTTCTATAATTTCCTTTCATGGCAGCTTTATTCCTTTTTTTATCTTTCTTGTAGTCTCTTTTCTTTTATTTTGAGCATTATACATGTACCTCTATGGGCTTGGATTTTTAATATTGTCAAAAATGTTTCAGTGGTATTTAGAGATTTATTATGTACATAAAACTACATTCATTCAATTGTCGAGGGATGCAGGACTATGTTAAAAGGAGAAAGATTTTCCATTACTGTCGCTCCCTTGATTGTGACTTACTGTTTCTTCAAGAAACTCACTCGGGTAGTGATGATGAAAGATTATGGCATTCTCAGTGGGGTGAACATGCCTTTTTTGCTTCCTTTACTTCTAATAGCCGTGGTGTTGCAATTCTTATCAGAAACTCTATAAATCTTAAGGTGAAATCTCTCTATAGAGACCCAAATGGTAGATTTTTAATTTTGAATTCCACTCTGAATGAACTCCCTTTAACTCTTGTAAATGTGCATGCTCCTAATAATGATGACCCTGATTTTTTACTTCAGTTATTTGCTGAAATTGACAAATTTGATATTTCTTCTCTATTAGTAGCTGGTGATTTTAATACTGTCCTGGGCCCTCTCGATTATCAAGGTTCCAGGCCCCAACACTCCAATATAAAAGCAAGTGAAATGCTTTCTGTAATCATGGATGAATATGGTTTGTGTGATGTTTGGAGATCTTTTAACCCCAACTTGAACAAATACACAAGACATCAAAAAAACCCAAAGTCTTATCTAGGTTGGATTTTATCTTAGTCTCTAATAATTTCCTAAATAATTGTAAAAAGTCGAATATGTTGCCTGGAATTCAATCAGATCATTTAACTGTTTCTGTCCATTTTATAGATAATCGACCTCCCAAAGGCAGAGGATACGGGAAATTGAATACTCATTATTTGCATCATGATACTGATTTTATTAATTTGATAAAGGAAAATATCAAGAATTTTAAGGTTATTCATAAAGACTCTCAGTGTGACGCTAATATATTATGGGACTCTTTTAAATGTTTTAGCACTGGGCTCGCCATTGAATATTCTGCACAAAAAA
Organism: Echinometra lucunter; assembly: GCA_029962745.1. Classification (NCBI taxonomy): domain Eukaryota; kingdom Metazoa; phylum Echinodermata; class Echinoidea; order Camarodonta; family Echinometridae; genus Echinometra; species Echinometra lucunter. The sequence continues at coordinate 9,135 of JAPZVO010000211.1, read as the reverse complement.
GGGGGATAGGAATAAAGAAAAAAATAAATTGATAGAGGGCATTGATAAGATTAAATCACAACTATCTAACAATTTCGTCTTACCTGATGAACCATTGTATTTACAGCTGGAAGAAATGGAAGACAAATTGAATAAAATTTATGATTTTGAGAGAAAAGGATTGATAATTAGATCTAGGGTAAGATGGTTAGAGGAAGGTGAAAAGAGTAGTAAATACTTTTGTAATCTAGAAAATAGGTCCTGGCAAAAGAAAAATATCAATAAATTGAAAGATAATGTCAATAACTTGATTAGGGACTCCAAAGATATTTTGAATAATATATTTGACTTTTACAGTAAGTTATATTCTGTTCCTAACAATACAAATGACATTAATGCTTGTGAAGCATATTTGAATAATATCACGATTCCTGAGTTGCATGAGGATGATAACAGTTTTTAGAAACCCCTTTGTCCAAAAGTGAATTGTTTAATGTGGTCAAGTCCATGAAGATGAATAAATCTCCAGGGTTGGATGGATTGCCGGTCGAGTTTTATATAGTTTTTTGGCCTGATATTTGTTATATGTTACTAAATTCTTTCAATTTCTCCCTGCAAAATGGTTCAATGTCGGCATCCCAAAGGAATGGTATAATTACTCTACCCAAAAAAGATAAAGACCCCATGTTAATTAAAGATTACAGACCTATTACCCTTTTGACTACTGATTATAAGATTCTAGCCAAATGCTTCGCCAACCGCTTGAAACGCTGTCTACATTAATCTTATTCATGAGGACCAATCTGTTTTTTTGCAAGGGAGAAATATTGGTCATAATATCCGTTTTATTTTAGATATTATTGAGTATGCTGAACTAATGATACTCCTGGTTTGATTATTTTACTTGATATCGAGAAGGCATTTGATAGTGTCTCTCATAATTTTTTATTTCATACCCTAGAAAAATTCAACTTTGGCCATAAATTTATTGATTCCATCAAAACTTTGTATTCTGCTCGCCAGAGCTATGTTATTAATAATGATTTCTTATCTGAACGCATTTCTATGAAAAGAGGCATTTTTCAGGGTTGCCCAATTTCCCCCTAACTGTTTCTTTTTGTTATTGAGATTATGGCTCTTTCCGTTCGTCAAAATGATCTAATAAGAGGTATCCCTTTTGTGGACGAAGAGGCTAAAATATCTTTATTTGCTGATGATTCTGTTTGTTTTACTGATGGGTCTGACATTTCTTTCTCTCAGCTATTTGAAACTTTATCCAAGTTTGGTCAGTATTCTGGGTGTAAACTTAACTTTAGTAAAACAGAAGCTATATGGATTGGCTCAAAAAAAGGATGTTTGGATTCTCCCTTCACCAATCTTAGTTTGTCATGGAAAAAAAATCTGAATTTAAATGTTTGGGAGTTACATTTTCGTTAAATGTTGACCGGATTTTTGATCTAAATTACAAAGATAAATTGAAAAGAATTCAGCAAACCATAAGTTGTTGGCGTATGAGAAATCTTTCTCTTATAGGTAAAGTATGTGTTATAAAATCATTGGTATTACCACAACTAATATTTCTTTTTTCTGTGCTTTGTATTAAAATCCCTCATTCCTTTTTCAAAGAGTTGAATAGAATCTTTTTTAAATTCATTTGGAATGGTGGCAATGACAGAGTTAAAAGACAGATTATGTGTAATAACTATATCGAATGTGGCTTGAAAATGATTGATCAACTAACTTTTGCTAATGCTAAAAAAATGGTGTGGGTGAAAAATATTCTTGATGTAAATTATATTGCTCCCTGGAAATGTATTGAATTGTCTTTTTTTAGAAAAATTCAATGGTGATGTTTCTTTTTTGTGGAATTCCTTCGCTCCAGAAAGTATCCTTAAATCACTTGGTAATATTCAGCTTGCTGAATCTCTTCGTGCTTGGTATCTATACAGAGAAGAAGCTACTGTAGAATTTTATGGTCATAAATATTCAGACTTAAGTGCTTGTCAGTGTCTTTGGTTCAATAGGTTCATTCGTTCGAAATCTAAATCCTATTTTTTTTTTCGAATCCTGGTTTGATAGAAAGATTATTACCATTTCTGACTTATTCAACCCTCCTTTTCCAGGCCATAAACTATTTGAAGAACTAGTGTTAGATTTTTGTATTCCTGCTGGAGATAGAAGGAAATTTAATTTTTTGATTAAAAATATACCTGAAAAATGGATTAAGAATTTTGATGTTGATATAGTGGGAGTTCATGAAACTATAGTCCAAAAGCTTTTAAGCACAAATAAAGTCCCAAAGAATGCGTATATTACTCTATTTGGCATTGGCGTAAATCCCGGGGGGATGGGGGGGGGGATATATCCCCCCCACTTTTTGGAGGGGGGGGGGATGGCGTGTACAAATATCCCCCCCACTTTTTAAGAAAGAAAATATATTTTAATTAATCCGTTAGTAAAATCTTTGAATATCTGTCATAAACAACCATCATATTTTAGAATTTCTATTTGAAAATGCGATTGAAAACCAGAAAGGTGGTTATTTTTGGCTCGCTCGCTTCGCTCGCTCGCAATATATATATTAAAATGTGTGTAGGGGGGTCTGTGGGGGTCAGTGAGGGTGTGTGCTTATACTTAAGTGTGAGATCGACAGAAAAAAAATCGTCAAAAAAGTCAATCATCCCCCCACTCCTCAGAGTGGATTTACGCCGGTGCTATTTGGCTCTCATGTTCCCGACAAGAGATACTCTTATTGGTGTGATAATGTACCTGTACCTATTACTTTGAACTGGGAAAAAGTACACACTTCTAACTCTTTTTGTACTATTGATACGAAATTGAGATCCTTTTATTTTAAGATTTTCCATAAGGCTATCGCTCTGAATGAGTTTCTTCATAAGATTAAACGAAGAGATTCTCCGAACTGCTCATTGTGTGACGCCAAAGAGGAAACCATAGTTCATTTATTTTGCAAATGTGATAAGGTTACTCCAATCTGGCAAGACGTTTTGGATGTAATCTCTCAGAAATGTGAAAATTCTATTTATTTAACTAATTTTGAAAAATTATTTGGTATTTGTAGTGATAAGTTTCTTACGTATTTGTTTTTGCTTTTGAAATATTATGTTTACACTTGTAAGTTTAAAAACAATCTCCCCAATTTTAACGCATTTAAATGCTTTGTCAAGAAACAGAGAGAAGTTGAATATTTGGCAGCCCAAAAAAAAAGAAACAAATTACCTGCTCACTTCAAGAAATGGCGTTCTGATTTATGATTTTCCCTGGCTCTTCTTTTTTCAAACTATATTCTAGATGGAGCTTGTTTATTGTTTATATTGTTTGTGTGATATGTATGAGGTACAGTGTAGTTCAATATTTCTCCTTTTCACACACATGTATAAACCCGCACCTTTATTTATGATTTCTTATGTTGGTTTACTTCTGCATCCCTCGACATACATGTGTAAAATGCTTTTATTTATTCTGTAGCCCATTTCTTACGAAACTATGATGGAAAAGGAAAATATTATATTGTCTTGCTGCTACAACAAGTCACGTTGCCATTGTACTTCGTGTACATGAGCGAGACCTTGAGTTGAGTGGGAATTGGGTCAGTGTTTATTTAATGTGCCCTGCGCGACAATTTGAGGAATGCGTGGTTATTTTGTTCAGTTCAGTAGCTTTTCTCTCGGTTCTCTTTTGACGGCATAAGTTGCTGTCTGGCAGGCTGGAGTCGGTGGGGTTGGGATGCTCGAGGTTCTTGCACATGTACATCTATAACTGCTGCATGTATTCTGCCTTTTTTTTTTGTTGTTTAATTGTTTCTTTTTTTACAGATCATCTTAATCGTTTGTAAATATTGTAATTCGTTTGTAATTTGGTTTGATTTGTTTCAATAAAAACTTAAATATAAAAAAAATTAAAGTCATTTGAAATATTACAAAAGTTTATTTTGTCTTGCAGCCGTGGATGACTGTGTTCCGCAGCCTTGTGAGAACGGAGGGACTTGTGTTGACGAACATCAATCCTTCACTTGTAACTGCGTTCCAGGCTACACTGGAACTCTTTGTGAGATAGGTAGGTTTATATAGAGATGAATACTTCAAGGGACAGACTGGAACATAAATTCTGTTGGGGGAATTAGTGGCCTAACAATTCACGCTATATCAACCGCCCACTAATCTGACAAATTGCCCTGGCTACTAGTCAAATATGGAACTACCCGAGGGGATAACTCTCTGAATTCCCTAAGCCAGTCCTTGACACACAGCATAGTAAAATACAGTATCCTTCTGCTAATCAGTGTCTCTCCTTTACCCTTGCCAGTGACATTTAAAGGTTTTATATTATTACCGGTATAGGCAAACTCTCGAAAAATGCGCTCTAGCGACCCATCCCCTCCCCCTCCTCCCTAGACAACCACAGATACAAATGCCTTTTTAAGACATGTGATTTAAAGCAATAATATCAAACATCTAACTAACTGGCGAATATACGTTTTAGAAAAAATAAAAATAGTTATCACTTTCTCCGAAGAGGGAACGGGCATTATAAACCCTTTCGTAAAGATGGCAATATTTCTAGTTTTACTATTCCCCTAGTCTTTCTATGACTAATTCTACACAATGTTTTTTTTTTCTTTTGTTCTTCTTTTTAGACATCAACGAGTGTTCAAGTAACCCTTGCCGAAACAACGGAGCTTGTACCGATTCGGTTAACTCCTACATTTGTACCTGCCAACCTGGATGGAACGGCGCTACCTGTGAAATAAGTGAGTACCAACTCCGTGCTCATGATTTTGATCATTCATTCATTTATTTATTTATCCATTCATTAATTCATCTACTTATTCATGTATTTTATCATGGCTGCTATCATGGCGTTCTAGCATAGTTGTAAGTATTTTGAAATGCGAGTTGAGTTCATGCAGTATTATGATATATTGATAGAATAGTAAAGTCTGGCTTATCCAGACCCCTGCATTATAGGAAAACATGAAAAGTTTTGATTTTAGTCATTAAATCACTTTTCGAGAGCCCTGTTATTTTCTGCTAGGTTAGGGGTCTAATTATCTAAATAATCTTAGATCTTTGCCACCCGTTTCTGAAATGGATTTTCTTTTGCCTTAATCATGCACTAGGTTTTGGCTATCAGGGCCGTTGTGGAAATCGGCCGACAATCATGCCAATCATGACAATCACCTTGTATTAATAGAACTGCTAGAAAAGGCATTAAAGAATATTTTATTGTAGTGCTCGGAAATATCTGGAGGGACGTATTGCCACCCCCCCCCCCCTCCAACTTACCCCTCCTTCATCTATATTGGGATTTGATCCTAATTATTTTATCTATTGTCTCAATCTACAGATATCAATGAGTGTGGATCATCACCTTGCAGGAATGGTGGTACCTGTATAGATCAAGTGAACGGTTTTAGGTGTTCCTGCACCGGGGTTTGGACAGGTGTAACCTGTACTGACGGTGAGGACTCAATAAACAGTTATATCTGCATCCCTGTATAAACCCCACCCCTTTGTCATTACAGGATGGACACCATGCTCCTATATGGACTTTCAAAATGGACCTTTAACAAGATCTTTCGATCTCAGAATACCCGAAACAATTATTTTGTCATGTTTTCCCCACCCTAAACAAGTATTCTGATGGTATACAACATAATACGTTGTGACCAAATGGTCGGAAGCGATCGCACGACCAATTGTGAAAGGGGTCAACACGCAAAATAATATTAACTTTGCCTTCGAAAGTTTCAATGGCCGCGCGTTATAGACCCGGGTTAAAGATATAGACAAGAGGTATTGGATTAGAATTCCCGCCAGATTCCCGCCGGAGGATTAGCAGGGGATAATGCCTCAAATGTTTTAATTTCATGATTAGTAAAACATATACCCTTTACACGCACCCAAGCTGTTGTAAAAGTATTCCTTTTTCTCTGATTTTTGTCATTTTTAAACCCTTTTCACTGTACGCGCGTAAATCGCCCACCCGTAAAAAAACCCTTTTACGCGTTTTTGTGTACGAGCATGGTGTCCACCTTGTAATGGCATTGCCCCCTCATCCGGGATAAAACCCCATCGTCTGAAAATAAAACAACTCTTGAAGAAGTTTGTCTAAATTACACTTTTGTTGATTCGTTCGTGCGCTAAATAGACGACATCATTTCTTTGAAAAAACTTACCTCTGTTGACATTTTGCTATTTAATCGAAAAAAAAAAAGTACAGAGTACAGAGTCATGTTTCACCCAGGCACTTTCTTATCATGCTTTTTAAAAGAGAGATTTCTCAAGACGAACCTGTCCGAATGCACGAAGCTTTTGTACAATATATACTCAAGGCTTCTTGATTAATCCCTTAGCACAAATACAGATAACAGGCATCTTATTCTTATCTTTCTTGGAAAAAATATCGGCTCAGTCGACTTTAAAAATCACCGTAACTGGTCTGGTAATATTTCTCAATCGCAAGACAACTTTAAGATCTACAGGGAACAATATTATGAATGAAAATTTTCATAATCATTTGAAGTCGGCTGGAAGAAGACTGATTTGATTCTGAAGCAAATAAAAAACAAAACAAAAACAAAATGCAGCCCTCGCAAAAAATACGGAAGGTCATTTTCTGTCTTACAGGTTTTCACATATTGTGTTTCTTAAAACCTTTCTCCCTCTGATGCATGTCATAGATACTGATAACTGTATCGGAGAACCTTGTAATAACGGAGGTATGTGTGTGGATCTTGTCAGAGACTACATGTGCAATTGCTTGGCTGGTTGGACTGGCAGGAACTGTGAGACAAGTAGGTACTTTTACTACTTAGATATGTAGTAGATCAAACATATGTATACTTTTCTCCAAAGCATGGAAAATTGTGTATAAGAAAGTTGATAATACTGACGATGATATACAGCATTATCTTTTAAAAAAAGTCTGCATAGCACTGGAGAATACCACAGTTCAAATAATAACAGAACTTTTCTTCTGAATAGGGACCAGTGTGTATTTTAAATGCCACAGTAATAAACAACGAAAAGCCGTGATGTGGTAGACCTTTTTTTCAAATCTTTAAGCTTACTGTGATATACACCTGTACACAAGTGGTGTACTGTATTAAGCTCCAATAGACGGAAAGTCCTACACTTTCGAATGTTGAGTTGACACTGAATTGAAATTAAAATGCTTGTAATTTATTTTCCAGATATTGGTGCATGTGCCAGCGGCCCCTGTCTAAATGGAGGTATATGCAGAGGCACGATCAATGCATATGAATGCATATGTACGAGTGCCTATAAGGGGGATCGGTGTGAAATCCGTAAGTAATATCAAAATGTGAATGAACTGTATTTTTTACTGCAGTCACGTCAACAGAATTTATGCATTGACCACGAATATAACAGCAGCATTTCCTGCTCATGTATTTTGCACAGTCTTCCTTTGTCATGTTTGTTTGAGGAAATTTCATTCTTTCCCCATTTTACAACTGCGGTATACACAGTAAACTGATTACAAACGACCATTTCGTAGCACTAGTACATGGAATACTTTTTTTTTCCAACGCATGACGTGTAGGGCCTGTCGAAATGTAACATGTGACTGTTTTCTGCTGAAAAATATGAATAAGAAACCGATACGAGCATGGAAGATTCATCACAGAAATTAAACGGCCACATTTAATATAAGCAATCATTTGAGCTGTACTGAGGTACATTAAAACGACATGGCAAATTGACTAGTTTGATATTACTGTAAAAAGGCAAAAAGAGGGGAATCGACGTTCAACTGTTAAAAGGGTATGTTTGCTTTGAATTAGATTCCATGGTAGTTATATTACATCATAAAGATTCCAGCTTCCAGCCAATGCATTTCTTTTCAATAAGTTCCGACAACAGTTTTGTTTACAATGTCCTACATCATGTACATAAAATACTTAGCAGAAATTTAACTTCCTGAAAGAATCCCGACTAGATGATTTTCATGCGGAAAATTAGTTGTGCATTTATACGTTTGAGTTGAAACCGAAATGCTTATTTGATTACTGATGATATCTCTCTCTCTCTTTTTAAAAACAATTTTGCACCCTCTAGCTGTGAACCCTTGTCTCTCAACACCATGCCAAAATGGCGGTGCATGCAACGACTTCGACACATACTTTACATGTGACTGTCTCCCAGGCTACGCTGGCTTTGACTGTGGCATTAGTACGTAGTCTACAGGAAATTATGTAGTTATCATTCTTATTATTCAAAATAGTTTCTGATAATTTACATTAATGGAGAATGTGGAAATGCCAATTAAAATATCTATAAAAAACTGTCATTATTGAACTGGACTCTTAAAGGAGGCGTGCATCCATTTATGACCAAAGCTGCGACTGAAACAATGCATAAACTGATGCATTTAAAAAATTGAAATGAAGCTGCTTTTAAAATTTACGCCCATTTTTTTAGGAGTTAATGGTATGCTGGTTCATCCACATAACCTTCATCATGTTCAGTGGAAATGCTCATACATGTAACTAGAGTGTATATCATTGCCTTAGCACACTCTAAAAACTAAAATTTTGAATCACCATTTACATGATTTAAAAGGGTGGAGGAGTGACTACATTTTCAAATGTTAGATTGAACATGCTGGATTCAACACGATACAAGCTTTTTTCCAACCTTTAGAGTGATGCATAAACTGATGACAAGTTATGAAGTTAAGTTGAATTTAGCGGCTGCAAAAGGAATCCCCTATATACCGTTAAAAAAACTAAGGAGGGAATCCCATTTCCTAGGCTCCCCAAAGTACTTAGCAAGAAGACCGTACTGCTCGCGTCATCTATAGGGTGAGATTTGCTTCGGTTACCAATCTAATAGTGGACAGAGATTTTTTTAATATCATTCCCCCCCCCCCCCCCAAAGAGAGGTTTTTTTTGGGGGGGTGGCGGTGAGTGATAATTTGCATCTCGCTTGTATGTTTCTTCGACTCTACTGTTTGTTTTGGAGTAGTGCAGAAGTGGCCAACATTTTTATCTTAAGGGTCACCCCTGGTGTAGTGTGTAAGATCACTTGAAAACACAGCAGTAGCCCTATAGACCAATTTCACAACGCAAGAGGGCAGCCGACTGTTCGACACAGTTCGACATACTGCGGT
>JAPZVO010002109.1:0-11122 GCA_029962745.1 Echinometra lucunter | reverse complement strand
GGGTGGTAGTCGTACTAGAGGGTGATAGCCCTACGGGGTAGTTGTCCCCGGGAGTTGTGCTAGGGGTAGTTATCCTTGTTTTATAGGGCGAAAACGTTAACCTGCGTAGCCAGGGGGCTATGGTGGCAGTTCTCTCCCCGTCAATCGCCCCCAACCATCTTACAAAAAGAAATTTTCAAAAAAAAGATAAAGTATGAATTACAAAACAAAGATACGATCATATGATACTTTTCAAAGCCCTTGTAAATAAAAACGACTTCTGTCATTAGAAGCTAAGAATCAGCCAACATTGTGCGAAATCGGTGTATATCACCGGTTTGACCCCTGAAATCAATTTGCAACAGTAAGGTCCAGACAAAAAACTTTCGGCATTCCACCTATATGAGAGTAAAGAGCAACTCTTCAGCTTTTACCTCATGTAAGTCATTATTTAGTTAAAATGTCATACGATACTTTTCAAAGCCCTTGAACATAAAAACGACTTTTGCCATTTTCGGGTATTATGACTCATTGAACATTGTGCGAAATCGATGAATTTTGCCGGTTTGACCCCTGAAATCAATTTGCAACAGTAAGGTCCAAACAAAAACTTTCGGCATGCCACCTATATGAGAGTAAAGAGCAACTCTTCAGCTTTTACCTCATGTAAGTCATTATTTAGTTAAAATGTCATACGATACTTTCAAAGCCCTTGAACATAAAAACGACTTTTGCCATTTTCGGGTATTATGACTCATTGAACATTGTGCGAAATCGATGAATTTTGCCGGTTTGACCCCTGAAATCAATTTGCAACAGTAAGGTCCAGACAAAAACTTTCGGCATGCCACCTATATGAGAGTAAAGAGCAACTCTTCAGCTTTTATCTCATGTAAGTCATTATTTAGTTAAAATGTCATACGATATTTTTCAAAGCCCTTGAACATAAAAACGACTTTTGCCATTTTCGGGTATTATGACTCATTGAACATTGTGCGAAATCGATGAATTTTGCCGGTTTGACCCCTGAAATCAATTTGCAACAGTAAGGTCCAGACAAAAACTTTCGGCATGCCACCTATATGAGAGTAAAGAGCAACTCTTCAGCTTTTACCTCATGTAAGCCATTATTTAGTTAAAGTGTCATACGATACTTTTCAAAGCCCTTGAACATAAAAACGACTTCTGTCATTTGAAGCTAAGAATCAGCGAACACTGTGCGGAATCGGTGTATTTTGCCGGTTTGACCCCTGAAATCAATTTGCAACAGTAAGGTCCAGACAAAAACTTTCGGCATGCCAACTATATGAGAGTAAAGAGCAACTCATCAGCTTTTACCTCATGTATGACATTATATAGTTAAAATGCCATACGATATATCGCAAAGGCCATGAATTTAGAAACGACTTCGGTCATTTTAGAATAAGAATGAACGAACATTGTGTGGAATCGGTGTATATTGCCGGTTTGACCCCTGAATTAATTTTGAAACAGTAAGATCCAGACAAAAAGCTTCGGCATGCCACCTATATGAGAGTAAAGAGCAACACTTTAGCTTTTACTTCATGTTTGCCACCATTTAGTTAAAATGTCATACGATGTATTGCAAAGGCCATGATTTTAGAAACGACTTCGGTCATTTTAGAATAAGAATGAGTGACTATTGTGCGGAATCGGTGTATTTTGCCGGTTTGACCCCTGAAATCAATTTGCAACAGTAAGGTCCAAACAAAAACTTTCGGCATGCCACCTATATGAGAGTAAAGAGCAACTCTTCAGCTTTTACCTCATGTAAGTCATTATTTAGTTAAAATGTCATACGATACTTTCAAAGCCCTTGAACATAAAAACGACTTTTGCCATTTTCGGGTATTATGACTCATTGAACATTGTGCGAAATCGATGAATTTTGCCGGTTTGACCCCTGAAATCAATTTGCAACAGTAAGGTCCAGACAAAAACTTTCGGCATGCCACCTATATGAGAGTAAAGAGCAACTCTTCAGCTTTTATCTCATGTAAGTCATTATTTAGTTAAAATGTCATACGATATTTTTCAAAGCCCTTGAACATAAAAACGACTTTTGCCATTTTCGGGTATTATGACTCATTGAACATTGTGCGAAATCGATGAATTTTGCCGGTTTGACCCCTGAAATCAATTTGCAACAGTAAGGTCCAGACAAAAACTTTCGGCATGCCACCTATATGAGAGTAAAGAGCAACTCTTCAGCTTTTACCTCATGTAAGCCATTATTTAGTTAAAGTGTCATACGATACTTTTCAAAGCCCTTGAACATAAAAACGACTTCTGTCATTTGAAGCTAAGAATCAGCGAACACTGTGCGGAATCGGTGTATTTTGCCGGTTTGACCCCTGAAATCAATTTGCAACAGTAAGGTCCAGACAAAAACTTTCGGCATGCCAACTATATGAGAGTAAAGAGCAACTCATCAGCTTTTACCTCATGTATGACATTATATAGTTAAAATGCCATACGATATATCGCAAAGGCCATGAATTTAGAAACGACTTCGGTCATTTTAGAATAAGAATGAACGAACATTGTGTGGAATCGGTGTATATTGCCGGTTTGACCCCTGAATTAATTTTGAAACAGTAAGATCCAGACAAAAAGCTTCGGCATGCCACCTATATGAGAGTAAAGAGCAACACTTTAGCTTTTACTTCATGTTTGCCACCATTTAGTTAAAATGTCATACGATGTATTGCAAAGGCCATGATTTTAGAAACGACTTCGGTCATTTTAGAATAAGAATGAGTGACTATTGTGCGGAATCGGTGTATTTTGCCGGTTTGACCCCTGAAATCAATTTGCAACAGTAAGGTCCAGACAAAAACTTTCGGCATGCCAACTATATGAGAGTAAAGAGCAACACTTTAGCTTTTACCTCATGTTTGCCACCATTTCGTTAAAATGTCATACGATGTATTGCAAAGGCCATGATTTTAGAAAAGACTTTGGTCATTTTAGAATAAGAATGAGTGAACATTGTGCGGAATCGGTGTATATTGCCGGTTTGACCCCCGATTTTATTTTTAAATAGTAAGATCCAGACAAAAAGCTTCGGCATGCCACCTATATGAGAGTAAAGAGCAACACTTTAGCTTTTACCTCATGTTTGCCACCATTTAGTTAAAATGTCATACGATATATTGCAAAGGCCATGATTTTAGAAACGACTTCGGTCATTTTAGAATAAGAATGAGTGAACATTGTGCGGAATCGGTGTATATTGCCGGTTTGACCCCCGATTTTATTTTAAAACAGTAAGATCCAGACAAAAAGTTTCGGCATGCCACCGATATAACAATTAAGAACAACTCTTCAGCTTTTACCTCATGTATATCATTATTCACTTAAAATGTCGTACGATACCTTTAAAAGCTCTTGTAGAGGGTTTTTTTTTTTTTCGTGTGTTTCAATGAACATCGTGCTTGAATGTTCTGTCATCAACGAACAAGCTTGTTTGAATTCTATATTAAACCGACATTAAATTACTCTTTTTAAATGCTCTGCTTTAGTCTGCATTTACCGTTTAAGCACATGTGTGGGCAAATTCCATATTGAAATACATTTTGCTGATTCATTTTGTTTAACTATATATTATAACTGCACTATAACATGCATACATAACACTTGCCACATTTAGCCCCGAAAAGTCGAACGTCTCCTTCGTATAGGCCTGTTCAATCTTTAAAAAAAAATAGCTCTAGAATATATCAAATTAGAGAGCATTTGTTATGCTTAAATTTGACGCAACTTGTTCCTAAGTGTCGAGGGTCAAATAACATTTTGATATCACTTTAATTCTGCTATATTAGCAACAATCCGCTTTTCATTTTTCATTGGCCTTTTCACAGACACCATAGCCCCAAATTCCCGCATTTAGTGTGCTAACGCAAACCGGAAGTCTTATTGGTCGCAGACCGGAAGTCTTATTGGTCGCTAAAGGTAGTCCAATATCCGATCCGCGATATGTGACTCACTCAAGATCATATAGAGATAATTATCTCTATAGATTCACTGCACTTGATCAAACGTTATGGAACGCCGTTCGCGTAGAAAATGTTGCAACGTCGTGGTTCTCCATAAATGCGACATTCTCGAGATTCCTTGGTCAAGTGCTCTAGATCTATTCTCTAGCTGCTATCGTTGATGTAATCTGCAGACTTTTTGAAAACTATCAATCCTTCCTCAAGTCAAATGTTGTGGGATAAAATTAAGAACGAGAGGTTAACGAGAAATGGAGTTTACAATATTTATGGATGGTGATACTAGACTGGGGTCTAGGCATAGGGTCTGGGCAGGGGCGGCGGAGCGTCTTTCAAGGTGTGGGGGGGGGGCAGGGGTGTCGCTAGACTTTTTTGAATGGGGGGGGGTGTAGAGGCCAGATTACCGACAAATAATGTCACCGATTGGCGACGACCAACGTCGATATATTCAACCGTATAAAGCCCATTGAGGCATGTTCAATTATTGTGCGCCTCTATCATTTTCCTTTTGAACTACATGTATATATAATTATTTGTTCACCTCACTTGCCGAAGGTGTTTGTTTTCCGAAAACATCCTGTATCTAAATATAATACGAGCGAGCGCAGTGAGCGAGGAAAAATATACACTCTCTTTCGTACTTAAGTGATAGTTCTTCATCAAACTACATGGTGGGCTTAAAGATATCTAAATTATATATTTGGTCACCTCTCTGGCCTGATTCATTCGGTTTCAAAGACCATCCTAAATCTTAATATTATACGAGCGAGCGCAGCGAGCGAGGAAAAAATCTGTTTTTCATGGTAGAAGTGACAATTCTTTGTCCAAATACACGATGGTATTAACTATGAGATATCTAACTTATGCAGGTACATTTGGTCACCTCACTTGTCGAATTCGTTTGCTTTCCCAAATCCATCTTGTATTCTGAATATTGTACGAGCAAGCGTAGCGAGCGCGGAAAAATATATTATGTACTCCTCTGCATGATAGAAGTGAAAGTTCTTCATCAAAAATGCATGATGGGTCTTCAAGATATCTATTTTGATTTTGGTCACCTCTCTTATCTTATTCATTTGCTTTCAAAGACTATCCTGTATCTAAATATTATACGAGCAAGCGCAGCGAGCGAGAAATATATAAACTCTTTTTATGGTCGGTGATAATTCTTCATCAATATACATGATGGGCCTAGCTTGCCAAATTTGTTTGCTTTCCCAAATCCATCTTGTATCTGAATATTATACGAGCGAGGAAAAATACATAATCCTTTTCATGGTAGAAGTGAAAGTTCTTCATCCAAATACACGATGGGCCTTTAAGGTACCTATTTTGATATATTTGTGTTCATCTCATTTGCCGAATATGTTTACTTTTCGAAAACATCCTGTATCTGAATATAATACGAGCGAGCGCAGCGAGCGAGGAAAAATATACATACTCTTTTTATGGTAGAAGTGATGATTCTTCATCAAAATACATGATGGGCCTAAAGATATCTAGATTATATAGTGTTCATCTCACTAGCCGAATGTGTCTGCTTTCCGAAAACATCCTGTATCTAAATATAATACGAGCGAGCGCAGCGAGAGAGGAAAAACATACACTCTCTCTTTGTGGTACCAGTATCATTTAGTCGTCAAAATGCACAAGCGAATAAGCCGAATATGACTCTATTTGGGCACCTTACTCCTCTTTTTTCTCTCTTTTTTCCTCCTTCCTCTTCCCTCTCCTTTCTCTCACCCTCTCTCTTTTTTTTTTTTTTTTGCTGACAGCGATCGCGAATTTGCCGACAAGAATTTTGAAGGGGGGTCACACCCCCCACATCCCACCCCTCTAGCGACGGCCCGGGGGGGGGGGGGGAGACCAGCGAAAAGGGCTCTATACAGTAAAAACGTTTTTATATCAATAAAAACGTTACACTTTTGAAAAAAATATAAAAATTATATTTCAAAATATTTCGGAGAGTTCTTTATGCTGATAGATGCCCAGTAGGCTCATCTATCAAGTGCCACTCACAAAACAAATTTTAATTCACGCTTGGGCGAACACTGACTGTTTGTTCAGAGTGTGAAAAATGACTTGCGCTAAATTCAAAGAAGAGGGACAATTAAACCAGTAGTCTAAACGAGTACTCCCATTCAAAGAAATTGCTCTTTGCAACCAGAGGCGTCGATCCATTTTTCGGATGGGGGGGGGGGCAAGACGACCGAGCGGAGATGAACCCACGGTTACTGACATTATACGTATCAACGTGAAATTACGCATCTTGCTAGATTGTGAACCATCCTGGGTTTTTTTTTTTATTTTGCGAGCGAGCGAAGCGAGCGAGCAAAAAATAACAAATTTCTTGTTATGAGAGAAGAGTTTAGTTATCAAAATACACTATAGGCATATAATTATGATACGTAATATATATATATTGAAAGAAATTTGACAAATGTAAACAACTTTGGCAACTCCCTTGTAAATAATAAACACTAAAAGAAATGAAAATGGGAGAATAATAATTGCCAGAGCTGTCATCCATTTTGAATCAAGGGTTGAAAAAATGCCTCCGCCGGGAATCGAACCCGGGTCACTGGCTTAGAACGCCAATGCCTTACCACTAGACCACAGAGGCATTGGCGTTCTAAGCCAGTGACCCGGGTTCGATTCCCGGCGGAGGCATTTTAGCAAAGCCACTGATTCTGGACTTAGTTACCCGGAATTTTCTGCTCTGCCCCCCCCCCCCGATAACAGGCAGAGGACGTATTAAGATGAGCGAGAGCAGACAAGGAACGATTCAAAGGAACGTCGGAGCTTCCGCGCTTCTCGCGGGGGGGGGGGGGACACTCCGCCTCCCTGCACCCCCCCCCCCCCCCCCCCGGAGAGCGCGCTTCCCGTGCTCACTACTGCCCCCCTAAACTGAAATCCTAGTTACGCCACTAATTCTGGACGGAATTACCGGGAAATATTTGGCTCTGCCCCCCTCCCCCCTCTGATAATAGGCACCTGTTACGCCGCTGCAACGAGGCGCCTTACACCACTCGACGGCGGCACCTGATGAAGAAAAAAAAAAAAGTCGGTCTCGCGGGCCTTCGGTGAAGTGGGCTGTCACCTGTAGGTCAACTGGCCGCTCGATTTCTTGGAGTGATATTGTTTGGTTATGTTACTTCCTATGAGTAGAAGAATCATATACAACACTAGATAGAAACACAAGATGCAAACCGATTTCCTTTCATAAGAATAATAATTTTCATCGGCATTTTGGTCAATATCGTATCAGGACAACTCCCCCGGAGGACTACTCCCCCGGGGACGACTCCCACCTGACATCTCCCCCAGAGGACAACTCCCCCGGAGGACAGCTCCCCGGAGGACAACTCCCCCGCAGGACGGGTCCCCCGGAGGACATCTCCCCCGGAGGACAACTCCCCCTGAGGACAACTCCCCCAGAGGACAACTCCCCCGAGGACAACTCCCCCTAAGGACAACTCCCCCCAAGGACAACTCCCCCGGAGGACAATTCCCCCGAGGACAACTCCCCCAAGGATAACTCCCCCGAAAGACAACTCCCCCGAGGACAACTCCCCCGGAGCACAACTCCCCGGGGGATGACTCCCATCACACAACTCCCCCGGAGGACATCCCTCCCCCCCCCCTTTAAGGAAAAAATTATGCATGAAATTTTGTTTTTATGACAACGCCTTGCTCGTGAGGAACTGTAAAATAAATCTTTCTTTTTTTATGAATCAAACTTAAGTAATTAATCCAGTATATTTTGTTTTTATTACAACTTTCCCGGAGGTGAACAGCTCCTCGGGGATGACAAACGGGGATGGGCAAGGGGTAGAGGGTTGTTATTCGTGTAATAAGGTATTAGGTAATTTGTCGCTCTAATTGCTAACTTTTTTGAAAAATATCCACCCTTTTGCTCCCATTTTTGCGCCAAAGTACACATTCAAGAAAATAAAAACTCTAGTAATGGGTACGCTTTTCTGCCCAAGGGTGTTGGGTTTGACAGCTTCAGCGGCACACTCCCATCGGAACCAAATCTGATCACGAGAAGAGAGAAAAGAAAGGAATAAAATGAAGAAAGGAAAGTGAGGAACCTAAGTAGGAAGCTACAAAAGTAGAGAATGGTGTATCTAGTCGTAGTCTTCGGGAAAAGGGGGATGCGCCACAATCAAGCTTAAGAATAGAAGTCACTTCGCTCGATCAGCAGCCGTGATTGGGTCCCGTTCCTTTTTTTTCATCTAAATGCATAATTTTCAGGCAAGATTATAAAAATCTTACTTTTTAGGGGAGCGGTCGACCCCTCCCCCCCCCCAGATCCGGTATCCGCCCCTTTGTTGACTCACTGATTATAAATGAAAATAAAACCTTAACAGAATTTTATATTGAATGCATGTTAATTTCATTTTTGTTAAAGGACTTGTGCTTCTCCTGGGTGCTTCTACGTATTTAGCGTCCAGCGAGCATGTGCGAGTATCATTCTTTGCGCTGAAACCACATGAAAACAATAATAATAAAGTACCTCATTCAAGAGTAGAAGATAAACAAAAAGGAAGAGGCATCGTTGAATTCTTATGATTTGACAAATTTTGACACATATTGAGATTTGATATCTAAATTCGCTGATGAAATTAATCATTTTTCTTACTTAAAATATCTACATTCAGCTGACCTGAAACCTAGAGGTTTTATGTATTTGTTCTTCTTCTTATTTTTTTTATATATAGTCGTTTCGATCCATCACTTCGTCTTCTAATGTAATCATCCAGGCCCAACCCTCCGAACATTATGCCATAATATAATCTTAAAGGTTCTCATTTGGGGGGAAGGGGGGGGGGATTGCCCCATAGATGCATTTTTGTATACGCGTTTATACTACACCAACTTCCAAACTTCGAAATATGGCGGGTCATCACCTATTCCCCCCCCCCCCCCCCACACACACACACACAGCCCGCACGATACTGAAGCCCCTGTATCAACACCACTAAATACTACACTGCATGGGAACTTTGTGAACGCCTCCTGTATTGTTTGTTGCAAATACACTACACAATCTAACATTTTAAAAAGACGCCCGCGTGAGGGGGGGGGGGGGTGGCGTCTCAGTAACTATCTTAATAACTTATTTCGTAATTTCGTTGATATTTGTTTTTGTTAGTTATATGTGTTGGGGAAAAGCTATATGAAGAATAATTTCAAATGTTAATTTATTTTGATGAAATCTGAAAAAAAAAATTGAAAAATATTATTGAGGGGATGTGTGCCTTTAGTAATTTAAGCTACAATTCAAATATAACTGCGGCTATTGTTTGAAATTGACTGTGATGAGCTGATGATGAGGAGGAGAATTACATGACAACGAAGATGATCAGGAGAGAGCTGCAGTAAAAAATCCCCCCCCCCCCAAAAAAAAATAAATAAGCACGCTGACCTAGGATGGAAACGCGTATGGGAAAATGATGATTGCAGTGATCATGGTGATAACTGGTAAGTAGGGGGAAAAATCTAAAGTCAGAGGCGTCGATCCTGGGGGGGCAGGGGGGGGGGGGGCAGTTGCCCCCCCAAAGAAAATTTCGGGGGGCAAAGATATCATTTTGCCCCCCCCCCCAATAATTTCCCAACCAAAAAAAAAAATAAAAAAGGAAAAGGAAAAAAGAAGGAGAAAAGAAAGAAAAAGGAAGAAAGGAAGTGAAATGAAAGCGTAAAACAAGAAAAAAAAGGAAGAAAATGGGAAATTGGGAAGCGCTCGCTCGCTTCGCTCGCTCGCATTTAAGTATCTTAACCAATGCCGATGATAATTACTATTCTTATGAAAGGAAATCGGTTTGCATCTTGTGTTTCTATCTAATGTTATACTATTCTTCTACTCATAGGAAGTACTATAACCAAACAAGATATCTCTCCTAGAAATCGAGCGGCCAGTTGACCTAAAAATAGATAAACTTTCAGGAGACAACGGCCTGCATAAAAAAGAAAAAAAAAACCGCCAAACAAAAACATATTTTTCGTTAACTCGCTCGCTACTCTCGCTGGTAAAAGCTAGATACAAGATGATTTCGGGCAGCAAGTAGTTTATTATAGCAGCGAGATTCCAAAATATCATTATGTTTGGGCAGCAAGGTTGTTGACAAAGATTTTGGGACGAATCCATATAATTTTGCCGGGATCGGTCGTTGACTTTGCTCGCTATGGTAGAAACAGAATGGATTCGGACTGCAAGCGAGGTAGCTAAAACAGTGTCATATTCGGCACACAGATGATCGGATGTATTATTTAGATATCATACAGGCATGACAGGCTTATAGTGTATTCTGATGATAATGATGATAATAATATTCCGTTCTTGTATAGCGCATATCACATTTTTATCACATTATTATGATAACGAAATAACAGTTCTATCATATGGAAAAGGGTATATTTTTCCTCGCTCGCTACGCTCGCTCGTTTCATATTAATGGTTTTGAAAAGCAAACGAATTCGGTGAGATGAGATCGAATAGATAATGTAGATGTTTCATTGGCTCACAGCGTAATTTGCCGAAGGGTTTACTACATCTACCATGAAAAACAGTGTGTGCTTCCTCGCTCGCTTCGCTTGCTCGTAATATTAAAAAACAGAGTGGTTTGGGGGCAGCAACAATAGACCAACGATGTGACAAAGTAGAGTTCATATTTGGCAGCGAGGTAACCATATACATACATATTACGTATCATTTATGCCTATATGATAACTAAACCCTTCTCTCATAACAAGAAATTTGTTATTTTTTGCTCGCTCGCTTCGCTCGCTCGCAAAATTGAAAAGGAAAAGCAGGATGGTTCACATAGCCAGTTGCCTAATTTCCCCAATTTGAAAATGCTTCACGTTGATATATATATATATATATATATGTATGTATGTATGTATATATCTGAGGGTGTGTGTGTGTTCAAATAGTAGCCGTGGGTTCATCTCCGCTTGGTCGTCTTGCCCCCCCCCCCCCCCCACAATCCGAAAAGTGGATCGACGCCTCTGTCTAAAGTCGGTCATCTTATCATTCTGTGCCAATCAGTAAGAACAGAATTACACTTTGAATTCTCATCCATTCCATTTCTTCAGAGTTCTTCTACCCTGTTTCATCCTTT
>JAPZVO010002108.1:0-11127 GCA_029962745.1 Echinometra lucunter | reverse complement strand
CAGGTTCGCTAAAAAGCGAACTTCGGTGGCAAGCAGGTTCGCTAAAAAGAGAACCTTGGTGGCTGGCAGGTTCGCTAAAAGCGAACCTTGGTGGCTGGCAGGTTCGCTTAAAATCGAACATCGGAGGCTGGCAGGTTCGCTAAAAAGCGAACTTCGGTGGCAAGCAGGTTCGCTAAAAAGAGAACCTTGGTGGCAAGCAGGTTCGCTAAAAAGCGAACCTCGGTGGCTGGCAGGTTCGCTTAAAAGCGAACCTTGGTGGCTGGCAGGTTCGCTAAAAAGCGAACTTTGGTGGCTGGCAGGTTCGCTTAAAATCAAACGTCAGAGGCAGGTTCGCTAAAAAGCGAACTTTGGTGGCTGGCAGATTCGCTTAAAATCAAACCTCGGTGGCTGGCAGGTTCGCTTAAAAGCGAACCTTGGTGGCTGGCAGGTTCGCTAAAAAGCGAACTTTGGTGGCTGGCAGGTTCGCTTAAAATCAAACGTCAGAGGCTGGCAGGTTCGCTAAAAAGCGAACCTCGGTGGCTGGCAGGTTCGCTTAAAAGCGAACCTTGGTGGCTGGCAGGTTCGCTAAAAAGCGAACTTTGGTGGCTGGCAGGTTCGCTTAAAATCAAACATCAGAGGCTGGCAGGTTCGCTAAAAAGCGAACCTTGGTGGCTTGCAGGTTCGCTAAAAAGCAAACCTTGGTGGCAGGTAGGTTCGCTTTTTAGCTTTGTGAAATCCATCAAACTTATGTACTATTTTTCTATTTCTTAATTGGATTTCTGTCCACCCACCTCCTTAAAATGGCTAAAAAAGCGATCCTTGGTGGCAAGCAGGTTCGCTAAAAAGCAAACCTTGGTGGCAAGCAGGTTCGCTAAAAAGCGAACCTTGGTGGCTGGCAGGTTCGCTAAAAAGCGAACCTTGGTGGCTGGCAGGTTCGCTTAAAATCGAACATCGGAGGCTGGCAGGTTCGCTAAAAAGCGAACTTCGGTGGCAAGCAGGTTCGCTAAAAAGAGAACCTTGGTGGCTGGCAGGTTCGCTAAAAGCGAACCTTGGTGGCTGGCAGGTTCGCTTAAAATCGAACATCGGAGGCTGGCAGGTTCGCTAAAAAGCGAACTTCGGTGGCAAGCAGGTTCGCTAAAAAGAGAACCTTGGTGGCAAGCAGGTTCGCTAAAAAGCGAACCTCGGCTGGCAGGTTCACTTAAAAGCGAACCTTGGTGGCTGGCAGGTTCGCTAAAAAGCGAACTTTGGTGGCTGGCAGGTTCGCTTAAAATCAAACATCAGAGGCTGGCAGGTTCGCTAAAAAGCGAACCTTGGTGGCTTGCAGGTTCGCTAAAAAGCAAACCTTGGCAGGTAGGTTCGCTTTTTTAGCTTTGTGAAATCCATCAAACTTATGTACTATTTTTCTATTTCTTAATTGGATTTCTGTCCACCCACCTCCTTAAAATGGCTAAAATGAGAGTGCAAAAGCATTGAAATATTGAACAAATTTTTAGACTTTGATGGAAAGTCTATTTCTAAAGTGGAATGGGTTCTTTATAAATACTAAACTTGTTCTGCAGAAGAGAGAGAAGAACGGAAGCAAGAGTATAAAGCGGAATAGAGGATAATAATGATAATAATAATAATAATAACTCTTATTTACCCAGGGTAGCCACTTCAGCTGTCAGCTGATCTTCCAACGGGCCCTGCATAACATAATATGTTATTATTACCCTTCTCCATTCTATTATGCCGAGCGCCTGGCTAGAAGGCAGAAGGTCCCATTTTTGTAAGTCTTTGGTATGACTCGGCCGGGGATCGAACCCACGACCTCCCGTTCATGAGGCGGACGCTCTATCAATTGAGCCACCATGCCCAACGATATAATTTTTTTTT
Organism: Echinometra lucunter; assembly: GCA_029962745.1. Lineage (NCBI taxonomy): Eukaryota > Metazoa > Echinodermata > Echinoidea > Camarodonta > Echinometridae > Echinometra > Echinometra lucunter. The sequence goes on along the minus strand of JAPZVO010002108.1, from coordinate 9,273 downwards.
TTTTCGTGTGTGATTTTCTTGAAATTAATCGATATGCTCATAATAATAGGAGCAGAGGAGAAAGAGAATGGTGATATGGGTAGGAGAAAGAGACGAGTATTAGACCAAACAATTTCGTGCCCTTTGATTTAGTCCGTGCACGCGCTAGTTCAAAGATTGGCATGGCGGAGGCTCAAGACAAACATGAAGAATGAAAATGAAATGAGGAAATGACCATAATTATAACTGAATAAAATAAAAGTGCAGGGAATGTGAACAGAAAAAAAAGAAATGAAACAATCTGAAAATGAAAGGATATGGAAAAGAACAATGAAAAATTGAAAATGATTACGAAGATTGAACAGGTCTTGTGAAGTGGGGAGTGATCATGTCGAATCAAGACATAAAATTAGGATTATAAACTATGGAAGAGACACATAATTATTATAAAACTATGGAAGAGAGTCCCTCAATCTATATTGAGGAAAAGAGTGAGGGTAGCACAGAGATGAAGAGAAAGAACATTGTCGTAGACGTCCGTAGGTCATGTAGCAAACCATATATTTATTTCAAATCTTCCATTTCTGTCATATTTTTCTCTCTCACAACATAGTGTCTTATATCTTCCCCCTTCAACAAATTTTTTTAATAATTGACGGTCTCCCCACTTGTCCTAACGTAACCTCAATTTCAACCAATACAATCACGTAAATCACTGCACCGAATAACACTGCACTGCATGCACTGCATTCGTAGTTGCACATGATTTTCGTCTCCACCGAGTCCAGACAAGACCCGACACGCTCGCAAACAAACTCACAAAACCAAGGATTCTTTATTCTGGGATTTTAATTCAGTATCATGAAATTAAAAGGGATTTTGAAGTAATAAACAGTTTACATGAAGGTATGTTCTCTTTTTTTGTCAGAGTTCGTCTTGTTTTTCTTTACAACATATTTAATTTAGTCGAGAAATGCGATACGTGTTGGATCTATGTAGTAGACCACATAGATCTACTTATCGCATTTAGACACTCTAACAGTGAGACAGACGAAGATTCTTTTCTCAGTTTTATAATGAATTAGAGAAGAAAGAAGAGTTAAGTTTACACCATAAACTTCACAAGCGTCATTTTCATCAACCATCATTACCATTCCATCATTATTTCATCATCAACAGCAGCTATTTCAACCATCATCCCCGTCATCAAGCTCGGCGTTCCGCATGATGTGTGTACACGTAATACTGCATACACATATGTTGCATAGCTAGTATCGTAAGTCGGTCATTGTTGCGGTCACAATGCATGCAGCGTTCATCGCGCGCGCGCTCTACTTGGCCAAACTGATGAACTGAAGGCTTTGCCGTTCACCTTGAAATCCGCGCGTGCGTGCCCGATGCCTCACCGAACGCGAACCTATAGCAAACCGAATGCCTCCCGCGGTCTTTCGGTGAACAGCAAAACCTCCAGGAGGAACCGCGGAAAGCTTCCGAAACCTCTGCATACATTACCGTTCACCAAACTGATGTGCCAAAACCTTTAGGCGGTAGTGTACAATGACATCAATTGTAATGTTATCATACATTTCACTCCTAATATTTTTCTTTTATAACCAAATATTTTGTAATTAGATCCAGTCAAAATGCGCAAATAAAAATCAATTTGAGGAATCATGTATGAATCTGAACTTAATTCTATCATACCTAGGCCTACGAATGAAATTTCCACAGAGAATTCCCAGTGAGTAGAGAAAATTCCCCTCTGGGAATTTCCACTCAATATTTAAAAAATCCCAGAGGAAAATCCCAAAGCATCCTCAGTGAAAGTTGTATTAACATATGTACATGTGCACACAACAGCTTTGTGACAGTTTTAAAAATTGGTATTAAAGCTCTTCCATTGCTGCAGATAGAGATGCAAAACTGTCAATGTTGGAGACCAATATAAGAGACAGATTAGTCAAAGGGTGACTACACTACATTATGTTACTGTGCTTTTTACATTAATCTACAATTTTTATTCACATATTCTCTCAAAATCTGTTTGATACATGAAGTAGGAAAAAAAAACATGCCAAGTCTTTTGACCATGTGCAACTGTACTTTTGACTCACATGATAAAAACTGCAAAACTGCTTATATTACAACATATGTATACATAAGTACAGTGTATTACAAAATAAGTATTTTATTTTAAATCAGAAACAACTTACAACTGTGTCTACATCTCAACATTTAAATGTAGTGTCAGGGTTGGCGGATTTAAATCATGTTGATTTAAATCATGATTTAAATCGCGATTTAAATCACCATGATTTTTTTTTTTGAATCATTGATTTAAATCACTTCCATTGAAACATGTACAAATCATTGACAAATTGTTTGTTCAAGGCAGTTTTAATTCTTCAAATCAACTGAAAAACTTTGAATTAACTTTATATCAATTGAAAAACTTTGAATTAACTTTATATCAACAAAAAATCAACAAATCCTTTCTATCTACTTAAAACAAATTAAAATCAAGTCAATAAAATCAGCTGATTCCTTAAAAATTAGAGATTTGTGTCGTCAACAGTTACTCCATTTTTTGTAAATGTCAAGCTTTTCTTCTGAAATTTTACATTCTTTGTCAGTTATTAATAGTGAAACAAGTTTCTTATTTATTTCTTATCATTTATCACACAATCCAAGACTTTTCAGAGAGCAGTAGTGTAAAAAATATATGTAAAAGTCAATGACAAAAGGTTTTTTGGCAGTTTTTCCAGTTTTGATCCTTCACAGTTATACTTCTATCATGTGAAATTAAAAAAAAAAAACAATCTAATCAACAGATTCCACATGCTTATTTATTCTTGTTACATTTATCATACAATTAACATACAGTCACAATTTGACTGTTGAAAAAAGCTTTCTCATATATACCTTTTAACCCATAGAGGTACAGTGTCACCTTTAGGAGACACTTTTGCAGTATCTGTTGGTTGAGAATGTTGGGCAGTACATTTTATACATGAGCAGAAAGAGAAAAATGCACTGACAAATTTGAGCCCATTCCCATCGCTGTATGGTGTGGTGTTCTCGAATAAGAGCAGTTTAAGTGTAACTAATCATTAAACTCTTTAAATTGGCAATGCAGTGAATAATATTTAATCACTATTTCCATGTTTAAATTGGCAATTTCTGATTAATTTTACAATTATAATTCATTTTGGTTCATGTTATATCCATATTTATTTTTTTCAAACTATGTAAGCATGGAAAAAAATAATAGTTGTTGCCAATTTGAGGATTGGAGATGATTAATTCAGACCTCAAGAAAGCTCCGTACTGCTATGGGTTAAGTCACTAGCTCATTTTATGTTCAGTGCTATGGAAGTTTTGTATTTGCATGTAGCAATGGAAAGAGGATCTATATAAACAATTTGCAAAACTCAAAATAAACTTTTAAAACTACATTTAAATATTAAGATGTAGGTACTTACATGTAAGTTACAATCAATTACAGTTGACAGTTGTGTCTGATTTAAATACAATACTTCTTTTTGTAATACATATGTTGTAATAGCAGTTTGCTTGTTTTATCCTTTAAGTCAAACTTACAGTTGTATAGGTTCAAAAGTTTTTTTTTCCTACTTCATGTATCAAACAGATTTTTAGAGAACATGTGAATAAGAATTGTAGATTAATGTAAAAATCACAGTAACATAATGTAGTGTAGTCACCCTTTGACTAAGCTGTCTCTTATATTGGTCTCCAACACTGACAGTTTTGCATCTCTATCTGTAGCAATGGATGAGCTTTAATACCAATTTGTAAAATTGACACAAAGCTGTTGAGTGCACATTTAGATACAATTTTCACTGAGGAGTGTCTGGAGATTTTCCTCTGGGATTTTTTTTAATACTGAGTGGAAATTCCCAGATGGGAATTTTCTCTACTCACTGGGAATTCCTTATGGAAGTTTCCTTCATAGCCCTACATGTATGTATGATAGAATTAAGTTCATAAACATGATTCCTCAAATTGATTTTTATTTGCCCATTTTGACTAGATTTAATTACAAATCATTATGGTTAAGAAAAATATTAGCAGTGAAATGTATGATAACATTAAAATTGATGTCATTGTAGGGTGAGGTCTTTTGGTAATTAAACTTTTTTTTCGAATGAACTTTAAAAAAATAAAAAAAAAATAAAAAAATCTGATTTAAATAAAAAAAATCGCCAACCCTGTGTAGTGTTAAAAGTTTATTTTGAGTTTTGCAAATTGTTGTTATAGAGCTCTTTCCATTGCTACATGCAGATACAAAACTTCCGTTATTATTTGTGGCACTGACCATAAAATGAACTGACAGTGACATAAGAGGTTTATAAGAGAAAGCTTTTTTCAACAGTCAAATTGTAGCTGTACTACATTATGTTATTGTGATTTTAACATGTTCTTTAAAACATCAATTGTATGATAAATGTAATAAGAAGAAATAAGCATGTTAAATCTGTTGATTACATGATTATTTTAAATTTTACTTGATGGAAGTAGTTTATGTGAAGGATCAAAACTGGAAAATTGCTAACAATCCTATCCTCATTGACTTTTATATATTTTTTTTTACAAACTGCTCTCTGAAAAGTCTTGGATTGTGTGATAAATGATAAGAAAGAAATAAGAAACTTGTTTCACTATTAATACTATTAATAGCTGACAAAGAATTCAAAATTTCAGAAGAAGAGCTTGAAATTTACAAAAAATGGAGTAACTGTTGGCGACATACATCTTAGGTTTTTAAGGAATTAGCTGATTTTATTGACTTGATTTTAATTTGTTTTAAATAGATAGGAAGGATTTGTTGATTTTGTGTTAATATAAAGTTAATTCAAAGTTTTTCAGTTGATATAAAGTTGATTCAAAGTTTTTCAGTTGATTTGAAGAATTAAAACTGCCTTGAACAAACAATTTGTCAGTGATTTGTACATGCTTCAATGGAAGTGATTTAAATCACTGCTTTTTAAAAAAAAATCATGGTGATTTAAATCGCGATTTAAATCACGATTTAAATCAACGTGATTTAAATCCCCCAACCCTGGTGATAGAGGTCATTATATACATGAAACTTGCTTGTTCTTGTGATAAATCAACAAATCTGTGACGGTTTAACTTCAATATAGCCCCCGAAATAGGAACCCCCGAAAAGGGAAAAGTAGCCCCCGAAAGTTGAAAAATTAGCCCCCGAAAAATTGTATAAAACTCGAAATGGAGCCCCCGAAATAAGAATTATAATTTTTTCACTGGTCTCAACTCTCGATAACATAAGTTTCTACCTTCTGTTTTAAATGAGGCTATCGATACGAGCAGGCCAAACCTTGCATAACATTCCAGTGCATGATCGCACCTGCGTATCTAGGCAACTATCATAAAAAAATATCTGCATGTGGATCGGGGCATGTAGATGACACAAATGGGTCAAAACTACTATTTCGGCGCAATTGACCAAAAATCGTGTCGCCAGTGTTCCAGCCCTCCCATTGAAGAGATTAAGCTTTTCTAAAATGTTGTAATTTTATATGATGCTAAGGGACATATGAATAAAATCTATAATCATTTTATGGGCAGGTTTAAACTAATAGGCAAGTGATACAGGGTTAAATTTAGGCAACAAGCTTAAAACTGCATGTCGCCAGCAACTTTTTGGTGTGTTTTTCCACCTTTTTACAAAAGTATGAGCACGTAGAAGAAGCGAGATGAAAAATTCATCAAAGCGGCGCCAGTTTCCATGCAAACATTATAAAATCGTGAAAGTTATCCTTTATTTAAAAATAAGACACCGATTGAAAATGTGTCGCCAGATCTACTGAAACATACGTTACCACTTTCATACTGGACACTAAGCTATGCCTTACAGTGCCAGACTGCATATCATTGTTTTTCTGATCTACAGGAATATACGTACAAGTCCAAAGAGGGTAGCATTTATATTAAAAAGTTTTGTAATTGATAAACTGGAAAAGGAGAGATGGAACAAAAGGTAGAGATAAGAGTTGTGACATACGTTACCATAATTTCTTACAAAGACAAATCTAGAGGGATGGAATCATTGTTATAGAGTTGAACGTCATGACCTAGGGATATTTAAAATAAATCCAATGTATACTGCTAAATGAAAGGATTCATACCTCCGTTGTAACATACGTGATGTAACATACGTTACCCTCATTAAAATCATACCTGGATTAATCACTTATTACTATCTTAATAGACACAATTTGTGCTTGCGCCATCTGCGAATGGTCCAGGGAGAAATCCAGAGACTACTTTCATTATATAGGTTGCATGCGAAGTACCGGTACATGCACAAGACCTCTCTTTGAAAATTTTAGAATAGTATATTTTTGCAAAAAATGAGATTTGTTGTATCATTGCAATATGCTAATTGCTTGAGTTATGTATGTTAATTCAGTCAATAATTCCCTCGAAAAGATTCAGTCATTACTTTATCCTACATGCATATCTTACACGAGAAATGAACCCATTTATTTGTGTAACGTAAGTTTCAAATTCTGGTAACGTAAGTTTCAAAAATTCATCGTAAGCTAAAGGACGTCCGAGTGTGAATGTTATCTTTACTTTGAAATTGTTTTATTGTCAACAATGATGCACAAGATTTTATTCAACAAAAACATATCAAAATCAATAATTCAATGTCTCTCATTTTCTTATTTGGACAGGAGTAACTTTAAAGTAAAGATACCCTTTTCAGAATTTTGATCAGTAAACAATTTTTCAATTTTGCTTTAATGATTTCTCGTATTTATAGAGTAGAAATAAACCAAAATCAAGATGATAAATCAATGAAAATTAGAACGCTTTTAACCAATTTTAGTCTCTAAATATTGTCAGTTTTTCATTATGGTGTAGTAAAGTAGGTTTCAAGTGTTGGTAATGTAAGTTTCATATAGTTGTTTTCATATTGATATGGCTTGATTTATAAAAAATATTGCCACAGAACTGTTTGGAGGCTTGTAAGGCAATAATCACTAACGATGTGGGATGGATGAAAAGCCTTTCTGGATCAGAAATCCAAGGGACTTCTAAAAACTTGACCTGCAAGCTGAAAAGGAAGCAATTTTTTCCAGCATATGTAACTGAAAACTGAATGGCTGCTATAATGGGTGTGTGTGTTATTGGGGGTTTTTTTTATCGATCGGTTAGAGTCATCAAAATTAACAAAGAAGACTGCTGTCACAACATCTTTGGGGTCTCATCTGTAGAACAGTTTCAAATGGCCCACCAGAAAGCCCCGCCTCTATCCCAGTAAAGAACATCTTAAAAGACCTCTTCAGACTATTTTTTTAAATCAAAAGGATCATAAATTGAAAATGCCTTCAAAGATTTCTCATTTTTATAAAAAGGGGTAAACCAATATCTTCTTGTTAATTTTTCAGGGTAATTAGCACCAAAATAACATTTAATGTCAAAACTGATAAGGTTGATATCACTCTGATCCTTTAACCCATTCGTGACAGAGGTCCACATTTTGTGGTTTGGCCTAATAACTTTTGATGCAAAGCTCTAAAAGTCATACTAAATACATGAGCAGAAAGAGCAAAAAATTCTACACAAACTGTGCCCATTTTGGTTGCATCAGTATTTGTTGTTTGATGCTGAAAATTTTTAAAGGAAAATAAGCATTAAAATCCTTAAATTGGCAATGTGATAGAAAGTTTAAAATCACTCTTTTCTCCTGCAAATTGGCAACTTTTTGACCTCTTATCATACTTTTTGTCAATTTATTTTTATTTCAGATACATGATGTTTTATAAGAAAAATGTAGCAATGAAATAGAAAATGTTGGTGTTGCCAATTTGAAGAATAAAAGCTGATCAAATTAGGATTTAATAAAATTCCTGTCACGAATGGGTTAAAGTTGCAGCCCTTTTCGATGTTATTTTAGGCTAAGACCTACGTCTTTTTTTTGGTCTTTTTTTTTTGAAGGGGACGTCATACGTTAGCCAGCTTTGGAGCATCGTAATAATTCTATATAATTTATGAGGAACTTTTATTGCTCTACATTACTTGAGTCTGTGTCCAAAGGCGTTAGAGCTCAAAATGAAATTTCAAATATTGTTGATGTTTATTATGAAAAGCGTCTATTGTTCATGTTTGAAAACAATTCCTTCAAACTATTCATTATATTCAAAGGTAATATATTTGTAATAGGGTACAAGGATGCATACATTATTTCATTAGTGACGAGGTGATGGGATGGGGAGGGCAAAGGAAAGAGGGTGAGAAAGATGGGCAATGAGGAAGATGGGAGGGTAAGGAAAATGATGGGTGATGAAGATGAGGGAATGAGGAAGATGGGGGAATGCAGATGAACTCATACTACAGCAGGAGTTTGGTCATATGCATTTACCTCCTTAGTTTTGCATTTATGAATACTAATACTTCTGTCATGTCTGTTGATGTTTGCATATTAACGATTTCCTTGATAAAATTAGTTTGATTTACTACTCTGCCACACAACTGCTTTATTCTGCGGATTCCTTGTTATCAGTGGGTAATATCAGACCCGGCATGAAGATGAAAAATGCCAAATACCTAGAACACTACTTAATAAAGTTAGTGAAACTTACGTTACCCATCTCTTATCGAACTAAAGATTCCAAGAACGCATTTTTAAAAAAATCCTTTTAGGCAGAAAACAGCAGTTTTCAAGTTGATTTATCTTGATAACATAAGAAAAATTACCAAAGTGTTTCCATTTGTCTTAAAATCCCCCAAATTACCATAAATTTTACTGTAAACTTACGTCGATAACGCCAGGAACAAACCCCGGAACAAATCCCACAGTAATGTAGTATTATAAGAAATTTCAACTTTAGTTTTGACCTTATATCATCTCACAAATATTTACGAGTTCATAATATGATTTACACAAATTTGTCAAGACACTAATATGTGAAAATACATTTGTTTATGTTTTAGAATGACCCGTGTAACTTACGTAATACCGTATGTGAAACTTACGTTACAAGTAATCCATCGCACATAACTTTGGGCTCAAAGTCTCACGTGGATCACAAATGTTACTCAAGAATTTTAGTAATGGTAAACATAAAAAACATCTGAGCATTTATCAGACGTTGAATGTCCTGAAAAATATGGTAGCACATTGTTGAAGTTTATTTTTGTAAAAAGTGACATTTCAGCTCTATATCACATACACATCAACTGAAACACTATACCTCATAGGCAACATTTATAAACATTGCATTTGAAGAAGAAACGCACTTC
>JAPZVO010002107.1:0-11138 GCA_029962745.1 Echinometra lucunter | reverse complement strand
TGACTCGGACCTCTGAGGGCTACGTTTAACCCATTGTCTACTGTTACCAGTCAGTCTCCGTATTATGGGAATTAGAGAATTCAGTAGTCAAGCAGGGTTAATACAAATTTATACCAGGATGCAACATAAATAATGCTAGCTGAATTGCATTTGTCTCCAGTATTCCTGCAGAAAGAATGCGGATTATTCCCATGAGCACAGTGAAAACAAAGTCTGACCTTGAGGGAATAGATTAGATACAAGTAAGTTCAGAAATAGCTCTTTGTAACAGTTGTGCATGAATACTGGACCAAACAGAGCTGTAAACAAAACTGAGTGGCACCTACATTCCCCTTAACTTGGTGTATCCTTTGTGAAACTAAAATTAATCCATCCCATCTATTTCATATCCCAGACCTATCTAACTTTAAATTGAACTCGTGTAAATCAAAACTGGATCTCTGGATAACGTCTCGATATCCACCTTGTACATTTCAATCACCTCTGTTTTGTTCATTGTGAAGAGCTGTAAATCACCTGCAGCATCAACTAGTCCAAGATATGCCTTGGCATCAGTTGGGTGTTGGTTCCTATGAATATCAAAATGAAATGAAATATAGTTCTGTGCATTTCATATTTTGCATGCAGGTCTTTGTAAGTGAATTATTTTCCTTCATGCTACAAGTTTGAGACATATGGTTGAAAATGACTAAATTAGGTAAAAACACCAAACACAACTCATAAATATTTTCTGTCACAAAAAGACAATAAAATGTTTCAAATTCACTCTATAGGGGGTTGTTTAATATCTAGCTCTCCTCATTGTCACATATATTTCTGGATACATGATTTCTGTACAGAAAAACAGCCTCAAATCCAACATACTGCTTACAGCTACATGTATATCCCATTCCTACCATTTCATGTCTAATATCCCAGGCATATCAATCTTCTGAACTTCTTTTAGGCTCCCTTGAACACCTTGTGACAAACTTCCTTCTACTTGAAGTTGGTAGAGTTGAAGCTGTCCTTTCCTGGAGCTCTTTCTTTTTTCTCCTGCTTCGTCTTCAGAATCCTTTTCAGTCAGCAGGGAAAGGGGAGGGGAGAGGGGAAGAATGATAGAGAAAAAGCAAGAAAAAATGGAGAAGGGGGCAAGATAAGAGGTGGATGAAGAGAAGAGAAGAGAAAGATATAACAATACATCAAGAAGAACAAATTGCTATCACTCATCATATGAATCAATTAGATGTTTGTTTGTTTCTTCTTCTTTTTTTTTTTTTTTTTTTTTTTTTTTGGGGGGGGTATTTGTTTGCTTTGTTTGTTTGCATGTTTGTTTTACACTAAACTCCTTATATGGCTCTAATTTACAGCACAATAGACCTATTCTATTTTGGCAGTTTGGACTTGACAATTAGGATGAATCAGCACAGTCCTACCTGAGCTGCATCAATGCCTGTCCTCACATCTTCTTGCAGTTGGTATGTTCCACAGACTACATACTGCTGCAGTGTTGGGGTAGGACACCACTCTGTGGAGTCTGCATACAGCCCAGTATCAATCTTGCATTGTGTTATGATGCTAACAGCTTCAGACATTCTTGGGTTCTGCTAAATGCAAAAAAATGCCAAAAAATAAAAGAAATTAAAAAGGAAATAACCAAAAATAAGACAATCTTGTAACATGTTTTGGCAAACATATCTGCAAAAGTAACTCAAAAGACTATTTAACTTGATTTAAAAATGTAAATCACATTGTTTATAATGAGATCATCATCCACCCCCCCCCCTGGCAAAACTGACAGCTCACTTACTGTTAGGAAGACAATGAAAATAAACAAACCAAAAAACTAAATTTCAAGGTCAGTAAGACTACAGTGACTCTAAGTCCACCAACATTCCAGTAGACTATCAACAAATAAAACATGAAGAAAAATGTCATGGCTGTCACATTTTTTTTAGTAATGGTGACCAGAAATCCCATATTTCGGGTCGTCGCATATTTCAACTAGCTATTTGCCATGCCCCGCATCTCATATGACACTCACCAGGCAGGGCTGTCAACTTTGGGGAACTGCTTGGAGGGAGATTCTTTGAACTCACAAATCTTCTGACATTCCAAACTGGCCTACTCCAATTTTCTCTGACCAGCAAAAAAAAAAAAAGAAAAAAAGAAAGAAAAAAAGGTCATCAGCATTTTCTGCTGTCTTTCTACTACAAAATTCCCTGACAAGCATGAATAGGGTAGTTGAATTGTTGAACAGCATCACAAGCATAGCCATAGCCAAAACAGGCTGCAACCCACTCATCCTGTGTACTTGGTCAATGAATTGACCTCGTCCCGAAAATGTGACAAGTCTGTGCCGAAACTACATAGCATGCTTTTCTATTGCCTCGGTTACTTGACGACATGCTGTCGACCTACGAGTCTGATAAGCGTCAGTTTTCTTCTTAAAATTCACCATTTTCAATTCATTCATCAGATACGAAGCAGAAAGGGGAAAATTGAGAGCCTTGTAGAGATTTGGCCCCATTCACATTCACATTTAGACCTGTTCACCTACACACCTGTTACATGTACATTCCAGTAGCATTAATTATGTTAAGTGCATAACAATGGTCAATGCACATGGCATGCATTGTTCAGTAGAGCACTGCCAAGATTCAGTCAGTGCAACATTTGAGCTTGGATCTACTGGACGTCTTCTGAACGAACCTCTCCAAGTCTGAGCTCTGCACCCTGCACCAATTGTCTTCGGGAGATCTCCCCATCGGGCAGCAGTTTCCTGAGGACTTCGGACTAGTACATGTAGCTCAAGTAAGAGTAGTTTAAGCTAAAGAGTAGTTTAAGGTAGCATCATATTTTAGTGTAGTTAATGAGTAATAACTCGGCCATTTTACTACAATCCTGCCGACTACGCCAATTGTAGTAAAATGGCCGAGTTATTACTCATTAACTACACTAAAATATGATGCTACCTTAAACTACTCTTTAGCTTAAACTACTCTTACTTGAGCTACATGTACTAGTCCGAAGTCCTCAGGAAACTGCTGCCCGATGGGGAGATCTCCCGAAGACAATTGGTGCAGGGTGCAGAGCTCAGACTTGGAGAGGTTCGTTCAGAAGACGTCCAGTAGATCCAAGCTCAAATGTTGCACTGACTGAATCTTGGCAGTGCTCTACTGAACAATGCATGCCATGTGCATTGACCATTGTTATGCACTTAACATAATTAATGCTACTGGAATGTACATGTAACAGGTGTGTAGGTGAACAGGTCTAAATGTGAATGTGAATGGGGCCAAATCTCTACAATACTCCCCATCTTATGAGGCGAGAGCCTACTCTCGACTTAAAACCTAACTGTAAATTAATCTGAGCATTGTATTCAACTTGAAACAGTCTTTCCAAATGGGAAAGATAAATGATTACCTAGGTATACAAGTATACACAAAGAAACAACTTCCGTTGAAAAAGTCCTATGATATCTTACACAATTACATGTATTAAAGAAATTGTTCAAGGCAAACATTGACCAGGTATATGCAAAAAGCTGTCATACCTCCCATGGCCAGATTTGATCATCGGGCGAACCCGTCCGCAAATAATATGCAGGGGCTTCTCAACCAACATGGCCTACGCCCCCCGATCTTACTGGTTAGTGAGGCAGATGCTAAATGCTTCAACCTGATTGTGCTATTATATATTTTTTCCTTTTCAATTATGAACCCAAACATCTAGTGAGATTGAGCAGTCTTGTATGGCAAAATGTTACCTGTGTTAGGAAGGCATGAATATAACAAAAACAGGAAGAAGTGTGCCAAAGGGGAAAAACCAGATGGCTCCAGTGGAGAGCCACATGGCTCGATGGGGCCAGGTGACTCTATTAAGGGTAAACAGAAAATGGGAAACAGATAGTGCATTTAAGTTACACCCAGGAGAACTGAGGGGAGATAGAGCTAAGTATCCCTAACTCCTGAGCCCAAATGGCTCTTTCAACTTTCTCTGGGAATGTTGCAAAGCTCAGACAACAGTCCAGCCATGGCCAAAATATCATGATGCCACCCAACACAAGAATTCTCCTAAGAGCCGAAGCAGTTCGGCAGTGGGGGATTTTCCTGCACCGGACATAGGTAACAATAGAGGATGGCCATATACATGCTAATTAACATGCACCATCCATAGACCACACATGAAATAGAGGTGATGATGTGATTAATATGGCTCAATATTTGAAAAATTGGTATTTATCAAATGAAATGTTAGAGAGCAAAGATAAATCCCACAACCTTTGGAAATGCCACAAGTCCCATCTGTTGAAATTATGCATCTAAACATTTATCTATTATGCAACATGATACATGTACTAAGACGTTGGCAGATGAGTTAAATGATGGCTTCAACACTTTATTCAAAAGAATTACCGGTAATGGGATTGAGTTATCCACAACAACTGTAAGGAGGTAAAGCAGTAAATTGTGTTTGGGGCATCAAATTTAGAGCCTGAATCCCAACCAACATAATTCTTTGAAAAGGTTTGTTCTGTTGACTGGATTCCTGCCTGAACTTCTAGTCATGTCAAATCAAGAATCCAAAAATTTAATTCAAATCCTTATTCATAAAAAGAAGAAGGGAATATGATAAGTAATTCCTGAAGGTCACAGGCTCCAGTCTCTTACAAGGAGGCTATTGAAGATGTAAAGTATTCTTATGAATGTTGGGGAGCCCTTTCATGAGGTATAAGAATAAGCACTAAGTTACCTGCAAGGATTGGGCTCAGTGTCAAATTCTATTAGAATGATTCAGAACACATGTCACTTGGAAGTCTCAATAAAGGTTATGACCAATGTCTTTTGTACTCTAACTGTTAACCCAAAATGACTTTAATCAAAGTAATGAAATAGGCCAAAGCCAAAAGGATTGGTGTACCTGCAAGACTTGTAACATCAGCATGTCCAGATATTATAAAACATCTGACATACTGTACATGTATGAATGTCTTGAATGATTAACTGACTGCTAAAATATTTCCTGATAATAAATGGGAAATACTATACAAGTTTCTTGGTTTACAGAAGTAATGATCGAAAAGTTGAAAACTAATGTGCAATTTTTGCCATTGTATAAGGTGATAGAAAGAGCAGTTCAAAGTATGCTCTAAAAAGTCTAACAGAATAAAAACTGGACAGCAATGTGTCCTTGTTGTTGTCTAAATTATTAGAAAATGCAGTTCATGATAAGCTCTATAAAATCTTACAAAGCAAACAAGTTTTTATAAATCATCGTGGAAGTCTAGTCTCCCCATTGTGATCAAACTTATTTTATCACAAGGGCAGTCTGGTTTCCAGGGTTAAACAACATTCCTCAACCAAAAAGTAAGCTGGTATGATATAAGTAACTGGAAAGTGCCATGTTGATATGAAGTCAAGCACAGTGTATTATCAGAAAAGTAAAATAATACTGATCTCAAAGGTCACGGGTTGTAAATTTGCAATGGTTGAGGTCACATATTATCGCAAACGGAGTCCAATTCCTCCCTAACTTGGTGGAAAACAGTTCTGCCATTGAAAATATTATTGTTTATCAGTAGAACTGCAATTAATAATGAAATAGATTTACATGTATTTCAAAGAAAAGTAAATAATAAGACTCAATGTCTCTAATCCCTACACGTTTCACCGTGGGGGGATGTTACATGTAAATAAAACTGTTCTGCAGCCGACACAGGTCTGGCTCCTTAACAAGAGGAAGCACTTTCCAATGTACATGTTAACTACACTTTCACTGCGGAATCCAAAACACAAATTCTGTTTTGACATTAGGGAAAAAGTATGTCAGGTCAGTATAACAAAAGATAATTCCAACAGTTTTTTGCAAAATAATTTGTGCTACATTTTTAATTTGAGAATTAAAGGTGATGTTTAAGAATTTTCTGAACAAGGGTCAATTTTTTGATCATGACCCCAATAATCTAATTAGTCAGAATATTAAATGTTGACCACATATTGAATGGGAAATTCAATCACATGGAACTGGCAAACTTGTTTTAGGTGCTTAAGAGCTTAAATGGGGCAACAATGAACAATTCAACAACAATGAAATCAACACAGCCACATCAGATAAAGGACCAGAAAATAGATGACAAAATATATTAGGAAAGATAAATAATTCTTCCTTGTACCCGATGACCTATGGGCAAATGAAATGCAATGAAAACCGGTCTATCTTCCAGGTGGCCTCTGGGCCAATAGCTAGACAGAGTGCTTGGAAAATGTCTTTCCTCGATCAAACACGATCCGAGGAGTCCATATGGGGACCTCTCGAGTGGGATGACAGAACAAAAAGTCCATGCTACTCCCTTCTGTCGAGAGCCCTTGGTCTGCTGGATGATCTCCAACCAGACATCTCAGCCGCTTACCACTAGTAGGGGACATCTTGGCCCTTCTAGCGGTGCAGGCTTTCTGGATGCAGGCAGTTTTGGAGCTGGCTCCATAGTACATGTGTATCTGTTCCCTACCGACGATGAGCTTGGGCTGTGCGACAGCGATATCAATACCGAATTTCTGTAGGAAATCTAGCCCAAGTATCATATCATCAACTAATGGGGCACAGAACACAGTCTCATCAAACCAGGTTTGACCTAGTTTGATGGGGACGGGGCCGACCTTCACTGCAGTAATCTTCTGATTTCGGCCCGCTGTCCGCAGAATGACATCTTTGAGGATAGATGGTGCTGGATCCAGGAGAGGAAGGAATTCGTCAGAGACTACAGTTACCTTAGCAGCGGTATCAACAACTGCTCTTAATTTTACACTACCAACTACAATAGGTACATAAAACATAGAGCTACTACTCACCTTACTGCTACAACTACTTATACTACTTAACTTACTGATAATAACTTCCTCTACAGGATCCAATCCATTGGCATACCTTTCAAAAAGATCTGCAAGGGATAAACACTCATCTTCCCAAATATCAAAAGAATTGCATGTACTTACCTCACTCTCAAGGCTGTTATAAGTGGGTTGACCGACCGGCGCATCAGGCGGGTCATCAACATTTGACATGCTTACTTGTTGGAGGCCTAATCCTTCCCGGATCGGAGATCGGCCTCGCTCTCCGATCCTTTGGAGTTTTCCTGGGCCTCTGCAAAAGAAAGGGAAGAGCTGGCCCGAGACTTTTTCTGGGCCTCGAGGGTCTTCAAGGTTTTAAGCACCTCTGCCAGGGTTGTGTCAATACTTTCCATGTTTTTCTTTATATCACTTATATCTGTTCTTAAGGCAGTGATATCACTCCTTAGGCAACCTGTTTCTGTTTTTAGACTATCAATGTCATTTTCAGTACTAACTGAAACAGAGTTTTACTTTGTTCTTCGGTAGAAGTGGAACTTGTATTAACACATTGCCTGGCAGATGGTGGGGACCGAACTTGGAAAACTTCTGGCTCCGCACCCTTGGAAGTGTTGTCAACACCCTGTTCATACAGATAGGTCTGCTCTGTTGGAAGGGGGTGACGACGATGACGCTGCTGGCGAGCCGTTTGAAATTCGGCTAAAGCCTCTTCTGGGAACCTAGCATAATCAAAACGACGATCCATTGCCGACATGATAAACATAAAATCCAAATTGCCCTGATCCAAAAGGTTGGAGTAGTACTCCAGTGCCATCCCTTTAAGAGACCAGCACAGGGCATCCCGGCAGGTAGGACCATTCCAGCCACACGAGGAAGCGTAAGAAGTGAATCTGTTCTTAAACGCCCTCCAGCTTGACTTGCCATCGAATGAGATCCCCTCTGGAAGGGTAGGCGGAGAGTAGGGGAAAGATCGATTATAGGGATGATTTTGAGTGGGATTAGTGGGGTTAGATTGAGTTTGCTGTGGGCAAGGGGGGTACCACGGTTGGGAATCTACCCTCCCTGAACCGAGCATCTGAGAAGACGGCTGTGAATGAGGGGGGTACTGTGGCTGAGAATCTCTCTTTCCTGTGTCAACTTTTCCGGAACCATGATGCTGTAGGTGTCCCATGTCTTGGGGCCTCGATAGAGGGAACGGCCCCTGCAAAGGAGATGGAGTAGCTGGCACACCCACATGTATTTTTGTTGGGACGCCCGGGTAAGGTGTAAAATCAAAATAGTCAAGGAGCGCCACGGCTCCATCAAGGCGGGGGCATTTCAAAAATAATTCCCTATCTAAATTCCCACAATCTTCTCTCCAATCTAAAATTTGGGTTGCTTTTGTTTCATTGCAAACCTTCAAAACCTCTAACTCATCACAAAAATTGATTCTTATTTTGCGAGAAAGAACCATAGTCTTATTTTATTAGTCACAGGGTTAGTTATGACATACATGTAGGAGAGATTGCTCAATATCCAGGAAAATTGCCAATCTTAAATGAATAAAAGCACAAATGGTCAATGTTATTGATATTACCCTAAGTGAATCTAGACAGAATCTAGATACTTAAGCACAATAAGGAAAGTACAATATCAAAATGCCTAAGGTTACACTTAAATTTTCTTAATTTTCAACTACTATTCACTCCCCCTACAAAATTGAAAAGAGTGGGAGTTCAATCTGACTGCAAATTACAGGCAGAAAGTTAATATAAATTCACTTTCTTAGTTTCTCATACTTAGTTACTAATGTTTCTTGTTTTCTTGCTGTTTCTTGCTTGCTTACTTTGTAAGTTTCATACTTAGTTTCCTACTTACTTAGTGTTCTTCTTCGATCTGACAATTTTCTGGCAGAAAATCAGTCAAAAATTCCTACACTTAATTTGATAAGTAAAGGTAAAAAGTCAATCAAAAATTCCTACACTTAATTTGATAAATATAGGTAAAAAGTCAATCAAAAATTTACTTTCTACACTCAATTTGATTGACAAGTATAGAAAGTCAATCAAAAATGTTATTTTCTATACTTGAATTGATTGACAAGCATAGAAAGTCAATCAAAATTAAATTCTACGCTTAAATAAGTACTTAGATAAAATTTCAAAGTAAAGCCAGGCCTATGTAATTCTACACTTAAACAAGTACTGAAGAGTAGGACAAAATTACTACGCTATAGTTACTTACTACAATATGATAATCACTAAGGTGTAATCCTTCTCAAACATACACTACACTTCCAATTTTCTTCTTTTGGCAAAAATTTGAGCTGGCCCCTACCACCACAAATTAAATTTGAAATAGAAAATTTGAAGAATCAAGTTCAGCTTTAAATGTTAAGTTTACTAACCACGCCCACTTCAATCTAATTTTGAAAGGGCAGAATGGCAGCTCAATGAAAAATTTATCCTACCTATCCCTAATTGCTACCTCAAATTTCACTTAAAATACGGCCAAAATTACAAAAATATAACTCTAAACTAGGTAATAAACTATGTATGCAATTATTAATTCGAAACTACAGCCGGGGATAAGATAAATGTCGTCTGCTATGGCTTTATTTTAGTGGAAAATTTTTGCAAAAAATTTGGCCGAAATAAGCGGTTAAATTTCAAATATGAAAATGAAAATATTAACAGAGTCTCTAAAAATAAGTTTTACAACAATAAATAAGTATGGGATAACAAAATATTACGATATAAACTCTAAAAAACGGAAGTTGAAAAAATCAGAAATTGCTACAACACAGGAGTCTATGTAAACAAAATGGCGGACTTTTGCCTATGCGATACACGTGTGTAATGTACAACACTCTACTCCCCACGCAAATTACAATTGCCGACTACGCCAATTGTAGTAAAATGGCCGAGTTATTACTCATTAACTACACTAAAATATGATGCTACCTTAAACTACTCTTTAGCTTAAACTACTCTTACTTGAGCTACATGTACTAGTCCGAAGTCCTCAGGAAACTGCTGCCCGATGGGGAGATCTCCCGAAGACAATTGGTGCAGGGTGCAGAGCTCAGACTTGGAGAGGTTCGTTCAGAAGACGTCCAGTAGATCCAAGCTCAAATGTTGCACTGACTGAATCTTGGCAGTGCTCTACTGAACAATGCATGCCATGTGCATTGACCATTGTTATGCACTTAACATAATTAATGCTACTGGAATGTACATGTAACAGGTGTGTAGGTGAACAGGTCTAAATGTGAATGTGAATGGGGCCAAATCTCTACAGCCTCGATTGCTGGTAAGTAAAATCAAAACTTTTCTTCTCTATTATACATGTTATAGAAGATCTAAGTCAGTGTATTTTGCGTTCGCGTCGGTAATTAGTTTCGCTAATCAAAACGCTGTTTTGACCTACGGCCCGGGTGCTGCAACCCTACCCTAGCGTGTGTGTAGTGCACTGACGCCACTGCCTAAAACTAAACTTAAATTTAAGATAACACTGCATAGAGTCAACTCTCACTTTTAACTTGTTAATTTGTATGATATTTAATTCAAGTTAGATATCTACTTTAACGTTAGACATAAACTAATCCTGACTTGTTGCATCTCACTTCTCAGACTCAGTCACATTCTCAATTCCCTAACAAAAATTAAAGTTAACATTAACAATTAAATACTCACGTCACAGAGTCACAACACATAGATCTAAATACGGTCTATTAATGACTTCTCGTAAGCTTCAAATATTGAGTCAGGCTGTGTTAAAAAAACACGGTTGGTGTAAGCATGGTAACGTTAGGCCAAGAGTCAATTTCAGATTCTTTTCTTAGCTAGCTCAAGTCAACCATGTCAGCAGCGCAGCAACACAACACCCAACAGTGCAGTATACACAGTTCAGCTGGCAGAAACACACGTGGGACAACTTGTTTCGAGCGAGTCGCGTCGGTCTTGCATGCTTGCCACCAAGGCGGGGCCCGGGGCCGGGCGGCGCGACTGCGTCGCCGGCCGGGTGCTCGCACTTACCTCGCATCGTAAGTAACAAGTCATACATGTAGTAGCGTGCACACACTTTTCCATTTTTATTTGCTTCATCGAAGACACTGTACGGGTACGGTATAGTATTCGAATTTCTCAGAAGTAAACAAAAATTTATGACGAAGTTGACAGAAGAATTGACTTGTTAGAAGTTGATATTGTTTTAGTACTTTTAGGAGATTGTACCCTGTTTTTTGTCTGCAAGAGGAGTGGCTAATTTGCTGAATATGGTAAGTTTTTGTTTGTTAGTCGTTCTCTACCTAAAAGTTAGGCAGTAATT
>JAPZVO010002106.1:0-11140 GCA_029962745.1 Echinometra lucunter | reverse complement strand
CGGATTTGGGTCTAAGGTCAAAGTGGAAATAAATTGAGCGGATTTGGGTCTGAGGTCAAAGTGGAAATAAATTTACCGGATTTGGGTATTGGGCTAAAGGGGAAAGAAATTTACCGGATTTGGTATGGGTCAAAGTGGAAATAAATTTACCGGATTTGGGTCTGAGGTCAAAGTGGAAATAAATTTACCGGATTTGGGTCTGAGGTCAAAGTGGAAATAAATTTACCGGATTTCGGTCTGAGGTCAAAGGGGAAATAAATTTACCGGATTTGGGTCTGAGGTCAAAGGGGAAATAAATTTACCGGGTTTGGGTCTGAGGTCAAAGGGGAAATAAATTTACCAGATTTGGTAAGGGTCAAAGTGGAAAGAAATTTACCAGATTTGGTATGGGTCAAAGTGGAAATAAATTTACCGGATTTGGGTCTGAGGTCAAAGTGGAAATAAATTTACCGGATTTGGGCCTGAGGTCAAAGTGGAAATAAATTTACCAGATTTTGGTATTGGGCTAAAGGGGAAAGAAATTTACCGGATTTTGGTCTGAGGTCTAAAGGGGAAATAAATTTACCGGATTTGGGTCTGAGGTCAGAGGGGAAATAAATTGACCGGATTTGGGTCTGAGGTCAAAGTGGAAAGAAATTTACCAGATTTGGTATGGGTCAAAGTGGAAATAAATTTACTGGATTTGGGTCTGCGGTCAAAGGGGAAATAAATTTACCGGATTTGGGCCTGAGGTCAAAGTGGAAATAAATTTACCAGATTTTGGTATTGGGCTAAAGGGGAAAGAAATTTACCAGATTTTGGTATGGGGTCAAAGCGGAAATTTTCCAAATTTTAGTAGTAGGTCAAAGCGGTAATAAATTTTCCGGATTTTGGTCTGTCTAAAGGGGAAATATATTTACTAGTTTACATCAGATGTCAGTGGAGAATGAAATAAATACATGTATCTGTATTTATTTAATTGTATTCTGATTTTTGTATATATGAAAATATTCGTAGAAAGATATCTGTATTTATTTGAATATATGTAGCCATCGACTTTTGTATGTAATTAAATATTGAATTTTCTCAGTGATTATTGTTTGATTTGTCCATTCTATTAGATTGTGCCTCCTATAGTACTTCTGCATAACAAATGACGTAAACAGAGAGAGAGAGAGAGAGAGAGAGAACAAGAGAGAGAGAGAGAGAGAGAGAACGAGAGAGAGAGGGTAGAGAGGAAAGAGAGAGTGGACACGTGAACTGAGGAAAAAAACGGCAATTTAGGCAAAAGTTTCTGACATACATCAAGTTTGAGGGGGAATGTTGTCAGAAAGACTAGCTCTATCAAAAGTTCAACGTTGTAGGTACAAATAAGAATTTACCAGCAAACGGGCATGGTATCACTGCATTTTATCTGGAATTACTGATATTCTTGGCTCTCTTTTCCAAATCCTTTCAAAAATCTGATTTCTTTTGAAATAATTTATTGTTCCCAATGATATGCCGGATTAGAGGAGTCCATTACAGGTTCTGGCGGGGTCGACCCCTCTCACGCATCGGAGTGGACTAGGTTTCTCCGAGACTGAGAAGTCTGCTCGATGTACAGAGCCGGACTGTCCAGATGATGCAAACCAAAAAATATACAAGTGGGAGGACCGTCACCAACGCCGGACCTGTGGACCCCTCGTAAAATACAGAAACCCCCCCCCCCAAAAAAAAAAAATACACACAAAACAACAACAACAAAAACAACAACATAAAGAAACCCGCACGTAGATGGCGTCAATATTCGGTACACGAATCGAACGCCAAAAAACGGAACGAACAACAACAACAACAACAACACCCCTTTGAAAAAGAAGATTGAAAGCAAAAGGAAAACATGATTAAATTTGGAATATAACATTATGTCATTTGTTTCTATATCTTGTTATTTGGAGTTTAGTTACCAGTTGAAAAAAAAAGATCATAACGTGACAGGGGCCTAACCTCAAAAATAATGAAAGAAGCCTCATTTTTGCCATCAAGTCTCTAGGCCTATAAAATATTTAAGTGGTTGGCCTAAATTTGGTCACCTGGCTCTAGTAACAAAAAGAAAAAGAAAAATATTTAGCTTAAAAATCAGGTTGGGGGACGACCCGCTCAGAAAAAAAAATCGAGGGGAAGGGGACCCTCCCCCGTTCCCCAGGATCGCTGCCTATGCGTACTCAGAAATATAAGACATCTTCTGTGATGCGTACACGATCTTTGTGCAATATGTATGCACATATACAATTGTACGCGGGATTCCAGTTATAGTGCCGAGTATACAGTACCGACCAATCAATGTAATTAGTCAAAACTAAAGCGGAAAGAACCATTGCTGAGCGGTCAGGGGCGGCGTCAGGGTATTTTGATGGGGAAGGGGAGATGACCCATAGGTGAGTTTATTTACGTTTTAGATGAAAAAATAGGGGTATTCATGGTCACATGACCCAACCCTCTCTTCTCCCATACTGTTCTTTCTTCTTTCTCCCCTTTTCTACTTTATCTCCTTTTTTTTCTTTTTGGGTCACTTGAAAAATTATGGGGGGGGGGGGGCGGTCACCCCTTGCCCCCCTCTACTTGTAGTGTCGCCCTGTAAGCGATTCATGGTTGATGTATTCTAACAGATGTTCACACTTTTATTGCGGTACCACTGTATTTGAAGGAGCGACAGGGGTGGGGTGCAAGTTATCCCCCTTTTTGACAGATTTCCGACCATGGAAAAATGCAACGAATGGAGTCGTATAAGACAATAACTGTATAGACTGCTCTCAGAAACGCACGAAATATTAAAATTTCTATATACAGGGGCCCTTAAAGTCGTTTCGTTAGTCTGTGTTCAGACACACAAATCCATTGAGGGTTTCAGTATAGCTGCTATACAGTTTTGGTATAGCCATACGACGAATTTTTTGTGTCTGAACACGGGGATGGATTCAAATTACAGAAGAAGAAGAAGAAGAAGAAGAAGAAGAAGAAGAAGAAGAAGAAGAAGAAGATGAAGAAGATGAATGCTCCTGACAATCCTCCTGATGATAATAATAATAATCTGTTTATTCACTACGTCAAAGTACATACATATATGACATTGCATATGTACAATTTTATTGGTCATTAGCGGTTCGTTCTTCCGAACACTGATTCTGCTTCTTTTCCTAGTTTATTTGTGCAGTAGCTCTTACCTCATCAAAATAATGAACTGTAGATATATTAATCAAAATAAAAAAGCGTATTTTGTCAGATGATGATATGAAGTGCCTTATACTGGTAAAGAACATTTAGAATCATGAAACTTAGGACGACTGAAGCTTCGGACTCGTGGAGTTTCGGACCAGAGAACGTTCGAACACATGAACCTTATTTTTTTTTTTTTTTTTTTTTTTTTTTTTTTCTGGAGCTTGCTTGAGCGCGTGACAGTTGCTCCAGCTCTCTCCTCTTTACTGTTGATTTTCGTGTACTGAGTTTACTTTAAGCATTAATTTTGGTACCAGATTGCTCATTATCTCTTACTGATTCTACTGGACTGGTTTCATCAAATAATGTGTTGTGATTTTGTCTTACTACTTGAACTTCATTTTGAATTTCTTCTCACTGTAAGTAGAAGCAGTGGCCATCTTAAGCCCACTCACACATACACAGCTAATGTTTCTATTATTCATGTGCAGTGAGAGGTGTAACTACTGTATTATGTTGTACATGTCCAAGGCCTATTCAATTTTGTGAATGCAATTCAGTGTTCAGCCAGCTGTGTTACCTTGAATGAATAGTGTATCTTGTACGAGCCATTCTCTGATTTTGTGAATGTTCTGTTTGCTAACAGCAACACTATTGCATAATGGCCTTTATTTATACATTCACATACACGTTCTGTGTATCCATGATTGTATGTCTGATTTCTTCATTTTCTTATACATCTAATGTACAAGATAGAACTGAAGTGCATGTAAACCTATGTATGTTCACACATATCTATAATGAGTACTCTTCCTACATTGTTAAATATGCTGGGAAAAGAATATTGTATTATCCCACAAATGCCTGTTCGTGTACCTTTCAATTACAATTGATTCAATGTGGAGACATCCAACCTAATCCTGGGCCTACAAATGCTGACAATGATCCTCATACTGAAATCTGTAGGTCTAGCTGTGAAAGAAGTATGTCTAGTAGTAGCAATGATCTCTCTAATAATATTATGAGATATGATGTTGGTACACTCTATAGTCTCAATTCTAAACAGCTCAGAGTGACAAGGCCCCTTTGGTCAACTATTAATCATCTTGGAATATGTCGTCGACGAACAAAGCGGAGTCGAAGAGGTGGAAGGTGTCGACGTCGCCAAAAACAACAAGAGCAACAGGTCTCCTTGCCTTCTACAGTCAACAAGGATTGTGTTAGATTTGCTCTATGGAACGCCAGATCCTTGAAGAATAAGGCTCATATGTTATGTGACCTTATCATTGATGAACATATTGACATTGCAGCAGTGACAGAGACCTGGTTTACTGGCGATGAACGCGATAACTTCCCCATGGCACGACTATCATCTGTTCTCAAGAACTATGACTGGCATCACAAGCCCCGTCTTGGACGCGCTGGAGGTGGTGTCGGTATTTCCATAAATAAGACAATCAAAGTCAAAGTTTATGAATCTCATGCAGACTTTATTTCTTTTGAACATATAGATGTACTTTTGACATCTCATCAACAAGTTCCTGTTCGTCTCATCGTTATCTACAGACCTCAGCGAACAGCGAAAGGAGAGACAACGGATCTGATATTCTTCGAAGAATTCTCAACACTCTTAGAGCAATTGGTGCTGACTCCACATCGATTGATGATAGTAGGGGACTTCAACTTTCATATTGAACTAAGAAGTAATTTGAATTCCACCCGCTTCTTAAACTTGATATCCTCACTTAATCTTCAACAGCATGTACTCTTTCCTACACATAAGGAGGGTCATACTCTTGATCTCATCCTAACTCGTGCGGATGCTTGTTTTGTCAACGATGTCAACTCTACAAGTTACCTTCCATCTGATCATGTGGCAATTACATGTTCCTTGGACATTGTTAAGCCTGCGCCAATGGAATTTCAGATCAAGACTAGGAAACTGCATGCCATAGATGTTGAAGAGTTTCGCCGAGACATTATACAATCAGAATTATTTTCATCTCCATGTGATGATATAGATGCTCGCATTGACCAGTATGACTCTGTCTTATCAGCTCTTCTCGACAAACATGCTCCAGAAGTTACACGAACAGTCAAATGCCGTCCAAATTCACCCTGGTTCTCTGACGAACTCCGCCAAAGCAAACGAGAACTCCGTGCTCTGGAACGCAAGGCTTTTTCTCCTAAAGGACTGGAAATTGACCGTCAGATTTTCAGAAAAGCCTGTCATCACTACAATAATCAACTCAAGTCTGCACAAAAGATCTATCATAGGGATCAACTACAAGATTGTAGTTCACGTGAGCTGTTTAGGAAAGTTAATCAGCTTCTAAAGCCAAATTCCTTTAACACACTTCCAACTATCAACGACTCTGGGGTCCCACTTCCCGAACGGTTTCTTAGCTGTTTTGCAGAAAAGGTTGACAATATTACTTCAGAATTACAATCAACAGTATGTCATAGTGTACATATTCCTGGTGAGCAAGCAACAACCTTCTCATTTGATCAATTCTTGCCTGTGTCGGGAAGTGAGGTCCTGAGAGTGATTAAAGAATCTTCTTCAACAACATGTAACCTTGATCCTATTCCCACTCCATTCATGAAGAAGTTTCTTAATGAATTAGTTCCCACCATGACAAGTATTATTAATGATTCCTTTATTGATGGCTATTTTCCAGACATGTTCAAGTGTGCTCATATTCTACCAAAGTTTAAAGGTTCATCTTTGGACCACAACGATTTAAAGAATTATCGCCCAATTGCAAACCTCAAATTCTTTTCGAAAATTCTAGAAAAAATGGCAGCACTCCAGTTACAAAATTTTGTCGAAGAATCCAATCTTCATGCCAAGTACCAGTCTGGATATCGATCATTTCATAGCGTTGAGACCGCCCTTTTGAAGGTAACTAATGATATTCTTATGTCACTTGACAAAGGAGAAGAGGTTATTTTGGTTTTACTAGATTTTCCTCTGCATTCGATACAATTGATCATAACATTCTCCTTAAACGTTTATCACTTAGATTTGGAATCTGCGGTAAAGCACTTAATTGGTTAACTTCGTACTTGCAAAGACGTACCCATAATGTAGTCATTGGAAACGATCGTTCTTCAACACAAATACTGACCAAGGGAGTACCGCAAGGATCTGTACTCGGTCCGATTCTGTTTACACTTTATACTTCTCCTCTTGAAGCTGTTATTAACAAATATACCGTACATAAGATGTTTTATGCTGATGATACTCAATTGTACCTAACATTCAAACAGACAAACCTTGACTCTTCAATCTCCCAGATAACCAATTGTGTCAAGGCAATCAAGGAATGGTCTCAATTGAATTGTCTTAAGTTGAATTGCAGTAAGACAGAGTTCCTTCATGTTTCATCTCGGTTTAAACAATCAACACCACTGCTGCATTTGAACCTACATGGAACGCAAATTGCTGCTGCCAAAACTTGCAGAAATCTTGGCGTCTGCTTCGACAATAAGCTCACTTTTGAACAATTTGTCGCACAAAAATGCCGCTCTGCTTCATATGCCTTACACAAAATTGGTAAAATTCGGGAATTCATTGACAGAAGAACAACTGAGCGTTTGGTTCATGCCTTTGTCATGTGCCATTTTGATTTTTGTAACAGCCTCCTTATTCACCTACCCCAGCGCCTCATTCAGAGACTACAGATCATCCAAAACTCAGCAGCTCGACTAGTCACTCGCACTAGAAAACATGATTCAATATCTCCTGTCTTACGCAATTTACATTGGTTACCAGTCCAGTTTCGAATCCAGTTCAAGATTTTGTTACTAGCTTTCGAATGTTTTCATGGACTAGCTCCATCGTATTTGAATGATCTACTCACTGTATACAAACCAACAAGACAGCTCCGATCATGCACACAAAATCTGTTTATCATACCTCCAATTCAAACAAAAACATATGGCGAACGTTCATTTGCTCATGCTGCATCAGTTTTATGGAATAACCTCCCAAACTCTCTTAGAAACATCGACACGATAGAGAAGTTTAAATCTGCACTTAAAACACACTTATTCAAAACATATCTAAGTAGCCTAACAAAGTAAATTCAGTTACCTATCTTTCAGTCATGTCTTTCCTTTTCTTTTTCTCTCTCTTAGAGCGCATAGGGACATACAGAGGTAATGTGTTATGCGCTATACAAAAACTGTTCATTATTATTATTATTATTATTTTTACGACTTAATCTTCGAACGAATAAACGTTTGGATTAGTTAAAATTCGCACGTATGAGCCTGAATATTAGTGGATCTTTGGACGACTGAACCTTTGCACCGCTTTGCTTTGGACTGATTCATGAAAATGCTGTCATTAGAGCCACTGGCGTAGCTAGGGGGACACAAGGGGGCCATGGCCCTCCCTGTCGATCGGTGAGCTAAAAAAAAAAAAAAGAAAAAAAAAGGAAAAAAGAAAAAAGAAGAAAATCTCCCTACCGTGGGAGGGGGATAACCCCTTCCACACCCTCCCCGCGCTCGGTCGCTTTGCTCCCTAGCCTTGGCCCCCCTGTTGAAAATTCCTGGCTACGCCAGTGATTAGAGCCTTATATGTACACGGAAAAGTCCTGGCATTACGTGTAAAAAGGAAAAAAAATGTTGTAAAAGTTTGGTTCTATAGTGGAAGAAGTATTATCTAATGAATACTTTACGTTAGTTTCTGTGTAGGTCCTAAATAGCATACCTAAGTGTTGCGATGTTGGGATTTTATCTGGAATTGCTATTTCTAAATTGAAGAACTGAGTAATTCAAAAGAATTACAACTTGGTTACTGATAACTGGTAGTAACTCGATATAACTTGCACGTTGTAAAGTTTATGGATGTAAAATTCACTTGAAATTTAATGATTTTCAGAATCTTTCCAGAATGTTGTTCTTAATTTTCACTGAGACTTTCACATTTTTTGTGACCACTGTGTATCAGTAATTAATAATTTTATTGTTGTTGCTCATTTTATTGCTAGTAGTAATCCTGTAATTCACAAAAAGAAAGGGCTGTATTTTTCATACTAAGAATAATATACAATGATAAAGTAAAACGGACATGAATATGCAAATCTACATGCATACATACAAAGATACCCCAAGCATACATTCTGAGATGCCACTACTTTCTTTAAAAAAAAAAGAAAAAAAAGAGTAAACGCATTCACTCTGTTCGGCTACGCCAGTGATTAGAGCCTTATATGTACACGGAAAAGTCCTGGGATTACGTGTAAAAAGGAAAAAAAAAATGTTGTAAAAGTTTGGTTCTATAGTGGAAGAAGTATTATCTAATGACTACTTTACGTTAGTTTCTGTGTAGGTCCTAAATAGCATACCTAAATGTTGCGATGTTGGGATTTTATCTGGAATCGCTATTTCTAAATTGAAGAACTGAGTAATTCAAAAGAATTACAACTTGGTTACTGATAACTGGTAGTAACTCGATATAACTTGCACGTTGTGAAGTTTATGGATGTAAAATTCACTTGAAATTTAATGATTTTCAGAATCTTTCCAGAATGTTGTTCTTAATTTTCACTGAGACTTTCACCTTTTTTGTGACCACTGTGTATCAGTAATTAATAATTTTATTGTTGTTGCTCATTTTATTGCTAGTAGTAATCCTGTAATTCACAAGAAGAAAGGGCTGTATTTTTCATACTAAGAATAATATACAATGATAAAGTAAAACGGACATGAATATGCAAATCTACATGCATACATACAAAGATACCCCAAGCATACATTCTGAGATGCCACTACTCTCTTAAAAAAAAAAAAAAAAAAAAAAAAAAAAAGAGTAAACGCATTCACTCTGTTCGGGGTAAATTTAAGAAAAGAGTGATATTGTGATATTCACTCTTTTAGGGGTGACCTCAGTGATAACTCAAGGATTTTTAGTGATCACTGAGGTCACCATTAAAAGAGTGAATAAAAAGTGAATAACACATTTTGTACTCTTAATTCACTCTTAATTCACTATTTTGTTAGATTTACCCCTAACAGAGTGAAAGCGTTCACTCTTTTTTTTTAAAGACAGAGTATGCATAGCTGAAACCTGAAATCTTTGGAAAGCAATATTCATGATATTGTTAGAAATAAAGTTCTATAATTGCTATGTGCACATCCATGTATGTTATCACCACTGCGTTTATTTTGTTGTATATTTAAAAGCCCCCTCACACCTAACCGAATTGCCTGAAATATGCCTTTCGATGGCTGGCGAAAGGCATTTTTTTAAAAATCGTTTTCAGTGGTAACTGATAGTAAATCATATTTACCCTTCGTGTTTGGTAATCGTTCGTTTATCGTTCGTGTGTTATTGTCGCGCATAGTCCCTCATCGCGCTTTTGCCAAAGTGGACCGATCTCGAAAGAACCCTTAACGAAGCAACACGATGACAAACGCCCGATCTATCCCCTCGTCTTCGTTTCTAATCGCACGCCATATCAAACCATTGCTCACTGTTCGTTCGTCTTAATTGGGTTATATCAACCTTTCGCTCGCCTTCGACTGCAATTTACTCAAAGAGGTGAACCGAAAAATCGATATCCTTCGCATGTCATATTTATCCTTCGCTTACCGTTCGTTGATAAAATTTGACAATAGTTACTGATCGCATGATTTGACGGAAATTTTGTTTGAATTCGTTGAATTCGCGTGCATTTCGTGCATTTTTCCCATTCGTCACCCTTCGTCCGCCTACATACGGTCAGGTGTGAGGGGGCTATAAGTGAGAAGAGGAGACATGTACAGCAAAGCGCTAGACACGTGCAGAGAGAAGTATGAGGCGCTATATGGATGAGGGTGCGTGTTGTGTTTTGCTAGGGTTGTGTGTGTGCGTGTTTGCGTGTGTGTTTACATGTATGCATATTATTTGTAATGTCTTTTATGTAATTCTGTTATCTATTTTGTATGTTGACTGTCGTCATATCTATTTATGTTAAGTATGTAAACTGATCCTATCAGCTTTGCTGCTGATCAGTATTTTCATATACCAATAAATAAATAAATAATAATAATATATGAATTCAGAATATTATTATTATTAAGGGTTTCGATAAACATCACGAATTCAGCTATTCCTACCCAATATCCCCCTCTCTCTCAATCCTCCTCTCTCTTTGTCTACTTGTGCTTCTTCTTCTTCTTCTTCTCCTTCTTCTTCCTTTTCTGCTTCTTCCTCTTCTTCCTTTTCTCTTTCTTCTTCTCCTTCTACTACTCTTTCTTCTCTTTCTTCTGTATTATCCTCTCTCTGTTTCTGTCTCTCAATTTCTTCCTTTTCGTTCTCCTTCTCTCTAATTAAACTGCATTTTCCTGTTTCTCTCACCCCACAGTCAAAATTATGCCACACTTATCTTAATGAAGGACACGGAAGCCTTAAGGCGTGACAAATTAATGTATTGTGATTAATGGATTTTTTTTTTTGATTGCTCATAATTATCAGAAATATTCATTTACGACATGGCCGTTTTATATTCTGCTTGATTTTTTGGTTCTAAGGTAACTCGTGTTGTAAAAATATGATTAGCTATATCCCATAATGATATCTCATCTATCCACCAGTCAGCATCGTCAGAATCAGGTTAAATTTCTTATCTCGATGCGATTTTAATACAAGTTTAACCACTGATCTGAAAGGGGGGAAAAAAATCCAGTTGTGCATCGATCGAGTCAAACTTGTTTCAGTTGATGGACTGTAATCATGGTAATTCGACCATTTTCCCTGTCACTTTGCTTTAATACCCTCTTTCTTGATATCATCGAGAAAATTAAAATTTTGCGACTTAAACATTGTCCTTAACGAGCTAGTCCACAATTTACCAGCACTCTCTTATCATAATACATGTAATAAGATACTTTATAGTACTCAGTTGCTCGCATCCACCTCGCAAGATGCTCAAGACGTACCCGCTCTGCTAGGATAACGATTTCGGTGGAA
>JAPZVO010002105.1:0-11144 GCA_029962745.1 Echinometra lucunter | reverse complement strand
GACATTAACCTTACTAATTGTTCATGACTGTGGTCAATTACACACAGAGATTTGCACATAAGGGTTTGTTCACACATGGCAACGGTAAACTGCTTTAAAGCGAAAGTGGAAATTTGTAAATGCATTACGCTTTGAAGACGTACATACATGTAGGTAAAGAATATTAAGCGAAGGTCGTCTGTTGCCTCACGGTTCTCCACTAACCATTCATTTAGTGCTGATTGCTGTTGTTTTGGTGGATGCGTTCGTTCCAGTAAAAAAAAAAAAAATTTCTCCTTTTTACATGTAATTCTATCATGATGTTTCTCCAAAGTGAAATTAAATGAAAAATACAAATTATATTTCCCCTTTCCCAGACCTTTAGCTTCTCTTTGATATTCTGCATGGAAACACATGATGCATTGCGTTAATGGCATTGTGCATGGAGTTATATGAGTCACTAAGCTATTTTTACGCGTATTAACCGCACGTGTCATGTGTTTCTTGAATGTTCTCCTTGAATGGGAAGTCATGCCAAGAGAACCTTGCCAACTTCCCTGTTTAGATAAGATGGGTGCTTTCACAACGGTATATACATGTAATATACTTAGTGTACATCACAGACTCCAGCACCTACAGTGTACATGTATCGCTTTACATCAATTTGTACACTTGCGGCTTGTTCAGATACGAAGATACAAATCTCTGCAACATTTTTAGTGTACAAGTCAATGGCGTATGAGGTGAGGTCACTGAGGCAGCCGCAGGAGACTTTTTTTTTTGTCTCATGGGCTGTGTTTCACGAAACCGTCATGAGTATAACTTCTTGGACATCCCATTGAAACGTATGTTGTAGAATTAACATGCATTTCAATGGGATGTCCATGAACTTAGACTTACGTGTATGACGGTTTCCTGAAACGCAGCCCAGGCTGCTAAAACCTGTTGACCAATCAAATTCTTGAAAAGTTAGCACAAAATACATATACATGTATGTTGTCTGGAGCAGGGAAAAAATACACGGGGGCTCGGGGCGAATTCGCCCCCGAAACCCAAAAAGAGCCCTGGAAAACTAAAAAAGAGCCCGTAAATTCTCATATGATCCAATGTAAACTGTAATACAATGTAAAAAATTTGGGAGGGTGGGCTCAGAAAGTAGCCCCGGAAAAAAATTAAATAATTTTTTCCCTGGTTGGGAGTTTGTCTGCGCACCCTTTGACAAGACTCTATTATTTGAGAATTGACGTGTTAATACACGTCATTGAAATAAATGGGTTGGTTCATCGCACCGTATCTGAACACTAAAAATGTTGCGGGGGATTTGTCGCCTGGCACATGAACAAGTCTTTGCTGAATACCTGACCCTCTGATCAATTCTAACTGGCATCACTGCAAACCCTCATTGGCACAGTTTAATTTAGAGCACTGTACTGAATTTCCTCTGCAGTGTCAGGGTGTTATCCTTGAACGTGTGTGTAGTTCACATTGCCGTTGAGCAGTTCTAGAGTACTGTACTGCATTGGCGGCCATGGAGCAATGTAGGTTTGAAGACTTTAACAAAAGAGGAAATGGAAGATTTAGCTTAACGTGGAGTTTGTCATATTTTGAGCTTTAGAATAAAGATGAACGCGATGAGTCAGTTAGCGTTACAAGGTTAAAGGTAGGAGATCCCTTTTGCAAAATCTTCGAAAAATCCATGCAACTTGGCAGGAGTTTAGGATATGCCCTTCTGATACTGTTTTTTTAATCTTACGGTCATACAAAAATGAAAATCTGGCTACCATCCTTAAATAAGCAAGTCGGATCAGCTCACCCGCAGAAGCGAAGCCAGCTAGCTAGCTCAGCCACGCGCAGCTCGTGGCCACCACACTTACCGCATAATAGCAGCGCTGTACTGTATGTAACTTGAATACTTTCGTTGTGCGCTATCTCGAAAAAAAATCCACTAAAATTTTTGGTCGGAAATAAGTACAGAGTTATCAAAAATGTTAATTATTCAGTTAATTAGCCATGTACAATCCATTTTTCTTTCACAGAAGTTTTTAATAATCATTCTCTTATAATTGAACACATACATGTATTCACACATCTTAATATTTTAGAGCTGCAAATGGGATCTCCTACCCTTAAGTGATTTCAATGTAAATCTTGTCATCCATGTAGTAGTATACATTTAGAGTTTTCTTAAGGTCGGAATTAATCAGCTTTCCTTCTTCAAATTGGCAACAATTATTTCTATTTTCTATTCCTACATGTATATGGTTTATAAGAAATAGATTTGTATATAACATAAACCAGTATCAGAAGCAATTGAAAAAAACCCCAACTAAACCAACAAAACAAAAAACAAAATGAACAACAACAAAAAAAAATCGAAGTAGAAGTAATAGTTTATACTGTGTCGACAATTTAGAAGACTTTAATGATTACATGTAGTTACAATTTAATATCTTTATTCTGTAATGGTAGAACACACTGCCTTTAGAAATAGACACAAGTTAGTCAGTGATTCTAGCTCAAAGTCCTGTTCTTGTGATTTAACATGATGGATCAACAGATAGTTACTTGTACTGTAGTATGTTCGCTGAGAGTTGTTGAGAGTAAAGCACAATGTAATGTATGTACTGGTATGGACATGTACAATGTACAATTTACTCTGTATGATGTTCGCATGGATTACTGTACATGAATGTACATCTACTTGTGCTGTAGTTTAATCACTGCTTTTGATCGAGACATTTATCCTATTCTGTCGTCTGGCATGCATTGATGCTGCTTTTTATGATGAATGGAAGAAATTGTTAAAATGAATTTTAATATTAACCCATTCGTGACAGAGGTCCACATTTTGTGGTTTCGCCCTCATATCTTTTGATGCAAAGCCCTAAAAATCATACCAAATACATGAGCAGAAAGAGCATAAAATTCTACGCAAACTGTGCCCATTTTGGTTGCGTCAATATTTGTTTGATGCTGAAATTCTTTAAAAGGAAAATAAGCATTAAAATCCTTAAATTGGGATAGAATGTTTAAAATCACCGTTTTCCCCTGCAAATTGGCAACTTTTTGACTTCTCATCATAATTTATATTCTGAAATTTCATTTCAGATACATGACGTTTAATAAGAAAAATGTAGCAATAAAATAAAAATGTTGGTGTTGCCAATTTGAAGAATAAAAGCTGATCAAATTAGGCTTTAAATAATTCCTGTCACGAATGGGTTAAATTGTCAGGTTATGTACATGTACACACAGTGTACAATGCACATGATTGTGTATGTATGTAGATTAGGCACCTGCATTGTGTATGCACAATACAGAAACGTACAATGTATTGTACATGTACAGGTTCTCACCAGAAAAAAATCCACACACGGTTCCTAATCTGCGCAAAGCGTGGAAGTTTTGGAAGTTTTACGGAATAACACCTAAAGTTAGGTGTGGCAGCAGTATATGCTATAGTAAAAGGAAGAAAAATACTTCTTGGTAAGCAGGAGTTGTCTACTGATGGCATTATAGTAAAAATATATTTCCAAAAAGCAAAACAATCTGTGACATTTATCATTATTGTTAAGAATATATACTCCAATATTTTTTTTTACCCTTGTTGCCACGCATGGTGCAGCAATTTCACACATGGTTCTTCCTTGTCTGAAACCCTTTACGCATGGTATTGGAACCATGGGTGTTATGTACTGGCGAGAACCATGCATGTACATAACACTACATGGACAATGTACACGTAATTTCATGCATGATTACCCCTACGTGTATGTAAACACACAGACTAAAATATATCCATTTATAATCACACCAAATATGCTAGTTTCAGTTGAGCAATACCTTCATTCATTGTGATTAATTACATTCCACTTGTGTTGACGCATGTGCAAGTAATGCACTTAAGCATCAAGTGCATGTATGATGTACTGTACATGTTGGCTAGTTTGGAAAGTGTGTTAACAAGGAGCTTCAAACAGAAGCTCCTTGCTGTTAACCCATTCGTGACAGGAATTATTTAAAGCCTACTTTGATCAGCTTTTATTCTTCAAATTGGCAACACCAACATTTTCATTTTATTGCTACATTTTTCTTATAAAACGTCATGTACATGTATCTGAAATGAATATAAATTGACAGAAATTATGATGAGAAGTCAAAAAGTTGCCAATTTGCAGGGGAAAACGGTGATTTTACATTTTCTATCACATTGCCAATTTAAGGATTTTAATGCTTATTTTCCTTTAAAAAAAATTTCAGCATCAAACAATGAATATTGACGCAACCAAAATGGGCACAGTTTGTGTAGAATATTTCGCTCTTCCTGCTCATGTATTTGGTATGATTTTTAGGGCTTTGCATCAAAAGATATTAGACCAAACCACAAAATGTGGACCTCTGTCATGAATGGGTTAAGGAAGGGTACTTTATAAAGCATCAAGGCACAAGTGAACAAATGCACTTTTACATACAGAGTGTATTAAGATTTTTAATTGATTACATACATATACATGTCATGGATGTACAGATACCAATGATGCACTTGGGTACACCTGTAGCAATGCACAGTTATATTACATTGGATGGGCTCTGAACAGGATACCAGACAATATTCCACGAATTAGGGCCAATATTGCAACATTAGGGCCAATATTGCCCTAATGAGTGGAATATTGCTGGTATGCAATATACATGTAATTATTATTATCTATACCCAACAGGAAAGGGATTTAAAATTCATTAAAAGTCATTTCAACAACTAAAAGGGCCCCCATCATACATTTATTTTGATCACACAAGTTTGACTTACCTCTTTATGACGTCATCAAAGTGTCGTTCGTGCAATGCGTGCATTGTGTATCCGCGCATTGTAAGCCTTATTGCGCATGCTTGCTTTATTGCGCGCACACGAAGAGACCATGCAGTATCGCATAATATTGCACGGCAAATTTTGTACATGAGCCTATGGGGAATTCGGCTTTTTATACAATATGCTCTGATATTGCACCTAGACAAATCATGCAGACAAAAAAATATGTGTTTTTAATGCGCCCCTGAAATGCCCTATATAGATAATAATACAGCATAAAACACTGGCTGGTAATAAAAGTATTTTGGAGAACAAGTGAATGACATGTACAAACAGTGCATGTGTGCATGTATATTTACTGGTATGGAGTGTAATAAAATGTGTAATTTAATACTACACTGTACATGTATATTATATGCTGTAAAAGAAGACGAGGCTCACTTCTCAATGTACAGTGTACATGTACATTGTGTGCGCACACCTTAAGTCTGACCAGTTCACATGGATGAAATTTTTGTTTTCTTTACATGTACATGTATGTTTTCTTGTTAAAATTGTGATAAATGGAGTTGGTTTTATTTTCTGAATCTTTCAGTTGCATGCTCTTGTACACGTGTGATGCATCCATGGACTGTGCTGTTTAAACTTAAAGGCATTGGCTAACTTTGTGAGCAGCTGATTTAAAAAATTTTCAAACTGAGATGAAACACGTGTATGAGTACTTGTATTTGTACTCAAAAACCCTGAAACCAACCATAATTTAGAATGAAAAACTGTAAGTTAGACGCAAACCGCGATTTAATTACCTTTCGTCTCGAGAGACAGTGAACTAAGAGGACCATTTGCACGAATTAAAAAATACCGTTATGTGCCTTCCACCGCGTGATACGCCAATACTCACAGTGCGGTCCATTGAGCCATCTGCGCATGCGCACTCCTTATGTCTGGTCTGTGCAACTGACCCTTGTTTATTTTTCAAACATTGGTTCACATTTCTATTATTTAATAATACTTCCTGTGGATATTATACTCTGAAACTTTCAGACTGGTATTTTTACACTATAACCCCTATGTTTATCCCATTTTTAAGTAACAAAATGAGATTTTTAAAAAATCATAACAATGTTAACCAATGTCTTTAAACTTAAAATGAAGTTCAATGCAAATGAGAACACAATGCAACCTTACATACAATGCTACCTTACATCATTACATGTACATGTACATGTATGTTTCAACTCAAGGATGTACTGTAGCCAGTTTTTACACATACACGTACATGTACATTATGTACAGTACAGTGAATGTGACGTGTGTCTTCTCTTATATACATGTCTTACTTCACAACTGCACTTAATGTAACTGTTTAACCCTTTCTGTCACATTTATAATTCTAATCAATATTATGTACATGTACATGTACATAATGATAATAATAATGATATGGTCCATTTATATAGCGCAGCTACTATACTGTATGCATATACTCTACTGCGCTCTACAAAGTTAATATTATTACCCCGGCTGAAGGAGCTGCCATGCAAGGCGCTAACAGGAATTTCTTCCTGCCGGGTACCCACTTATACACCTGGGTGGAGAGTGGCAAATGTGGATTAATGTCTTGCCAAAAGACGTTAGTGCCAGGCCGGGATTCGAACCCTCAACCCTTTGATTAAGAGTCAAGTGACATGTAAATTATAGACTAAAATGAAAGTTAACCCTACATCATCGTTTAATGTTTCCATGCATTGTACATTCCCCCTCATTGTTGTTGGTGTAAAATTTAAAAGCACTCTACATCATACATGTCCATGTGTGCACATTGACTTTCCTATTGACTTTCCCATGGAAGTGATATTCAAAAAACTTCAACTTCTCAGTTAGTCAAATGTATGTTTAAAGTTTTGTTCTCTTCTCAAGACATCCATACATGAATTTTTTTTCTTGTATCAAAAGCACTGTATTAAATATCACATGTAGTTGTCTGATACTCAAACATTGATTTTTAGATAATTATTATCTTTGGACCTTAATTCTGATAAGGCCACCTAGGCTGCATTTCATGAAACTGTCAGAAGTCTAAGTTCATGGACATCCCATTGAAACGTGTGTTAACTCTACAACACACATTTCAGTGGAATGTCCAAGAAGTTAAGACTTATGACGGTTTCATAAAAAGCAGCCCAGGGCTACAGTGTTCGTTTCATGTACTGTACATCAATAAATTGTGATTATATGTGATCAATATTTATCATTATTAATGATTAAATTCCTTGACCAGTGTCTTCCTCAGCGGTGTTATATAAACTCAAGCTGGGCCAGTCAGTAACAACCATACCTACAGTAGGCTTCAATGTAGAAACTGTCACATTCAAAAATGTCAAATTTAATGTATGGGTAAGTAAACTTCTTGTATATTTGCACTTCCTTTTTGAAAAAGATGCATGAGTATATTTATTGTGAGAGAAGCTTTCATAGCCACTTCCCTGTTTCCAAAAGATGAAATAATGATGAAGAAGGTGATGATGATGATGATGACAGCACCCGTCTGTTTTTAGGACGATTCTCGTGGATGCTGTCCACTCTTCAATGGAAGTGATGCTCGTGGTTGTGATGATGATGAAAAAGACCTCAAGATTCATCATCAGATATGAAACTTTCTGATGAATGATTGATTATTGGGGGGGGGGGGGGTACATGTACATGTACTTGTCTGCATGTCAAGTTGTTCAAAAAAGCAAAAGTATTTCAAAAATTAATTAAATCTGAAATTTGTGGGTGGCAAAGATTGTTCCATTAACTTTCTCTTTTTGTCAACTCTGTACATGTGAAAAGAAAAGAAGAATGGAACAAATACAATCTGATGACAAGGGACAGATGTATATAAAATAGTGACTAACCCATTCGTGACCGGAATTATTTAACCCATAGACGTACAAGCCTTTACTATATTTTCCATCGATCACTCAAAAAGTACACACCTTCCCGCCGGCAACCCTTGTCTCATCCTATTTTTAGCCCTTGGCATCTGCATTTTAGTTGAAGGGTCCGCGCTCAAGAAAATGATTTTATTCATTGGGGAAAAACAATGCCATCACGTATCTCTTCATTTTCTGTGTCTAGTCAAAAGAATGAAATAATTCAAACATCTTCCACTCTGCTCTGTTCTTCATATAGTGCAATAAATCATTATTGTCCATTCATTTTCCAAATCTATTGCATATTTCACCCCCATACGATCATGGAATCTCCAATCCACGAAAAAGTCCAGACGGCAGAGTTTATTTCTCACAAAGGGATCAGACAATTACGTCAAAAGTATGATCATAAAAATGTAGAATTATAGAATGGATTGTTGTATTATTCGAATTTATTTACGTGAAAAATGAATAGTTATGTACATGAAATCATGTTTTGATTTATACATAATGCAAAATCAATGAGCTCCGAAAGGTTTACCCCCCTGAAGGAAATAGAACAACCCACACTGCGTATGCAAATTTTAGGACAATGCCATACGCTTATCACTTTCCCGCCCGATAACAGACATTGTGCAGTGCAGTGA
Source organism: Echinometra lucunter (assembly GCA_029962745.1). Classification (NCBI taxonomy): domain Eukaryota; kingdom Metazoa; phylum Echinodermata; class Echinoidea; order Camarodonta; family Echinometridae; genus Echinometra; species Echinometra lucunter. The sequence goes on along the minus strand of JAPZVO010002105.1, from coordinate 2,790 downwards.
ATGTGTATCGTGATCTGAATGAAGCATGAATGTGTAGTCTTGTCTTCTAAACCTTTCAAATGTATGTAAGCATTTTTAGAGACATGTTATTGAGGCAAATATTGTAATAAGAAATTTGAGCAAGTGACACAGTTGTCTGAATTAGATTCGACATTCATATGAATGAAAATACATCAAAACTGTAATAAAGAAGTTTATTAGGATAAATAGTAAGGGAATAATTACTAGAAATAAAGACTAGCGACCCCAGCTAGATCAAGCTCCCAGGCCAGGCCACGTGCACAGTACACTGGCCAGCTGCATTGTGTTTACAGATTTTTGGTGGTGTCTATCGAAACGTTATCTCCTGTTTATAAACAAATTCGGTCTTGGCCAGCCAGAAAAGAAATTGAGATGATAAGAGAGGTTGAGAATGGGAAACAAAGCCTGAATGATTATGAATCAGACTTGTAGCAACTTTTCCTCTCCCCATTTTTCCCCATAGCGATACACTGTCTCTATTATCAAAGAGGAAGAGAAATTCAGGGGAAAATTTTGGAAGAGAAGTAGAATTGTTTATGTGATTGTCTTTATTAGGATTAGGGGTGGTTATTTATATTTTTCATAAATGGCAAAGCCATATACAGTCTGGGTGTTGGAATGCATGGCCACCAGCTTGGTGCATGTGCAGACATGCAGGGCACTGATTCACGATGTCGATGAAAAAATGATGTACGAGACATAACAATATTTCATGTCATATTTTTCATTCTCAATTTGAACACAACCAGGAAAGAGAATCAACACATTTAGGACCTGTATTTCACAGATGTATCAATAATTTGGCTACTAAACATAGGATTGCAGAGATTGAGACCAAAATCGATTGGTTGTTTACACTCACACTTCACAGTCAAACGTATACAACACGACACGTAACGTAGTGCGTCCAACACACACAGGTCACAGCATGGCGCTGCACAAATAAAACAGATTATTGGTTTAGGCTAAATTCAGGCTAAACCATGGAAAATACACAACAAACGAACACAATTTTCCGTAAAGAAATAAAGATACATCGCATGAAAGTTATTCACAGTGACGACAGAGGGGTGTAGAAGCAAAACTAAAAGCAGAAACTACAGGGGAAAAATCACGCACTGACTTGGTCAAACTGAAAACTCTTGTGCTAGTCACAGTGCACAGATCAACGTCGCATCAAAGAAACACAATGCTCAACCACAACTCACCAAAACTCCACTAGACAAAAAATCAAACGCTAATATATCCACAGAAAGTAAGAATTATCCTGAACAAAGGCTTAAATAGATGTAAATAACTGAAAAAAATGATTAGACAATGCAAATAAAGGAGAAATCTAGCTCCCCTGCGTATCGCAGAGCCAAACTGGTGGCCATGTTTGAGTCCCAGTCAGACAATATTGCGATCGCGAATATCGATAATAGGGGATTTTCCTGGATACGCGCGGTTTCTATGCAGCGACGTCAACATTTTCCAGGCTCGTACGGACTCAGAGTGAAATGTCCAATTGGGGCCTTTCTAAAATAAATAGCTCAGCATGCAAATTTATTCATGAGGTATGAGAGGTACCTCCTGATTGGCCAATTTTTGCTCTTTCTCCCTGTCCAGGTCCCAGGTCATGGGAAGGCCTAGTTTTCTCACAACACACAAAACGTCGCCTTTAGGCGACGCTGTACGTCTATGGGTTAAAGCCTAATTTGATCAGCTTTTATTCTTCAAATTGGCAACACCAACATTGTTATTATTTTTATTGCTACATTTTTCTTATAAAACGTCATGTATCTGAAATGAATATAAAGTGACAGAAATTATGATGAGAAGTCAAAAAGTTGCCAATTTGCAGGGGAAAACGGTGATTTTAAACTTTCTATCACATTGCCAATTTAAGGATTTTAATGCTTATTTTCCTTTAAAAAATTTTCAGCATCAAACACCGAATATTGACGCAACCAAAATGGGCACAGTTTGTGTAGAATTTTTTGCTCTTTCTGCTCATGTATTTGGTATAATTTCTAGGGCTTTGCATCAAAAGTTATTTCAAACCACAAAATGTGGACCAAGGAAACAAGGAAAAGATAGTATTACTCTTGCAAGGTGGAGTTAGGAAATGTGTAGGCTTTATTCCTTCCTTACGAAAGAGATTCCTGTTACAATGTAATTTTCCTTCCCATGTAATATTTTCTTGTGTTACTTCCTTTTTTTCACAGGATGAAAGCTATCATTTGATATAGATTGTGGTATTTATCTGGCATCATTAATGCATACAAAGAAATGTGACCTTTGTAATTGGGTCATTCCATCAGGTTGTGCCAACAGATCGTGTGTTGTCCATGTAGCAGAATTATCAATCATTTCGTTTCAGGTTACTTCAGATGTGCCTAAATTTTAATGTATCAGTGTATGTACGTGTTTACTGAAGACCTCCTACTGTATTGATCCATGTTTGAATTGGTAATCTTTTTATGAATATTTTGCAACACAAATTAATTTGTTTTCATAATAATAATAATGATAATATTCTGCATTTATATAGCACCTAATACAAACTCTGAGATGTGTCTGAGCACTTTACAGAAATAGAATTTTTTTAAACCTTTGTTACACACATGTATAAATCACATTCATGTACATGTACATGTAAATTGTCAATGGTAGACTCTCAGGTCTGAAATTGCAGTATATCATGATGCTTGAAAAGTGAACTTTGTGGAACACAATTTTTTTGTTGTTGTTGTTGCTAAACTCATTATTGACAGATATTAGCCTCAT
>JAPZVO010002104.1:0-11155 GCA_029962745.1 Echinometra lucunter | reverse complement strand
TTAGCATTCAGCTATCAACATTTTCCATTTAAAATGTGCTATTGATCTCATTTTTCTAATATACGGGTATAAAAGTGATATATATATATATATATATATATATATATATATATATATACACGAATTCAAATGATAACTCATTAAAAAGCAAACAATTTACCTTTACCCTGTCATCAAAGAAAGCCATGCCAAAATAAACCCAGCAAAAATAAAGCGAGCGACTATATAGCCAACAGACAGCATTGCTAAACACTATTTCAGGAATGGCTCTCTTTAAAACTACTGCTTTTATGAGGATTAGATTGCAGAATATAATGTAGTCAGCAAAAAAAATAGTTTAAGCAACAATATGGGTGTCGATTTGGGGAAGGGGGATGGGGATATATCCCCCAATATTATTGGTAGGAAGATGGTCTGCATTAACACTGCCCCCAATAATTCACAATCAGAAATTACATAGCCCATGCAATGCCCTAAGAGTATTATAAAAAAAATAAACGGGAAGGGCAAATGGGGAAAAAAAAAGAATTTCAAAGTAAAAAGGATAACGAAAAACTTTCCAGCACTGGCTCGCTTCGCTAGCTCACATTTTAAGGTATCTCTAGTTGTGGTTAGATCGGCTTGCAACTTGTTTCTCTCTCTCTCTCTCTCTCTCTGTCTTTTATGGTATACTATTCTTCTACTCACTGCCTTGCATTTTAAGTATCTTAACCAAAGCTGGTTATGTTAATATCCTTATGAAATGAAACTGATTTGCATCTAATTGTCTATCTAATGTTATACTATTCTTTTTCTCATAAATGATAGTAATAAAGGTGCAAGGAGTCGAGTCAAAACATCGAGAAGAGCTTAAACAAGAATTTTCATGATAAAGGGGCTATGATCAATGGCCTATCCTATCTCACCAATTATGAGAATGGAGGAAGCCGATGAAATGTATTACTAGAATGATGAGATTGAAGTGACAATACAAAACCCTGTTCTTAGCACAGTATATTTTTAAATACCCATCTTTCTCTTCTTGCTACACTCACCTATCAAATCTGAAGAAAAAATATTTCAAAGGAATCATACACTCTTATTTGCTCAGCAACAAGTTTGAATACAATGTGCTTTTACAGCAAAGTGTCCAACTGTCCTCAAATTCTGTGGGAAGATGTACATCATCAAAATAATTATTTTGGAGGCAAATCTACATCTGAAAGAAAATGAGTCCGTAGCTTGTTTTGCTTGTTCATATAGAAACAGAATTGTTTTGGATGGCAAGCGATGAGCCAAATAGCGTTGTATTTGGCAGTTAGGTGATCGAATATACAACAGTTTGAGGCTATCAAGGAGTGTAAAGTTTTCCTCACTCGCTGCACTCACTCGTATAGCATTTAAATACAGAACAGTTGGGGAATACTTTTCGCCAAGCTTGTGTTTTCCCTTATCTCCCTTCGCTCGCTCGTATTATTTTGAAAGGTGATTTAGAACAGCAAAAGATTAAACCAACGAGGTGCTAGAATAGAGTCATAGTATGCAGTGAGATGACTATATCATCAAAACATTTTGACCATGAAATAATACTGTATCATCAAAAGAGTGTATTTTCCTTGCTCACTAGTAATATATAAAAACAGGGTGGTTTGGACTGTAAACATAAGACCATAAGCATAAGGGGTACTGATAAGGTTATAAGTCATTCGAATCTCTTATTCCTAGTGCATTGTAGAGTGTGTTTTGATGACAAAAAAAACCCATTTATTTATTACTAGCTCATCCACAAAATAAAAATGCGGTGGTTCATACTTTTAAAAAGTGTCAACTAAACTAGAAAGCTTACAGGTCCCTAAACATTCCATTCAAGTAATGGGGATGTACCCCTTCGATATCATTTGAAGGCTATTTTTGTTTGGCTAGTGGGATGAATGGTAGAATAGACTAAGAATGCAGTAGACCTGTGACCAAATATAGGTATTATAACCCTCCATTCACAAAATTTAGTGACGCTCTGATCTCTGTACGTGCTCCTTTCCTTAATCAATCCTTCACTTTTTAATCCCTTACCCTTTCCCAGTCGCTTTCCTCCCCGCTTGGGGATATTTGGCATCAGTCCCCCCCCCCCCCCCCCCCTCCTCCGAACCCAAATCAAAACCCATGAGCATCAATATCTATATTTGTAAGGAAAATTATCATTTGACTTTGAAAATATCATAAAATATAAAAAGTGTACTTTTTCTGTAACTGGTAAACAGGCATGCACTTAAAATGCATGTTATTATCTAATATGCAAACAATCATTTGAACATTGACTTGTCTCTTATGATGGCTGAAATATGGATCAATTAACATTAGCCAACAATAAAGTGGTGCTAAACACACGATTTCAGGAATTGGTCTCTAGAAAAGTACTAGTTATTCGGCTCAGCCGAGATTTGCAGAATTTTTAGTCCACGATAGGCAATGATATATACCGTAGATATAATAGGAGATACCCAAATTAGTCAGGAAAATGATGTTTTGGCCTTGCAAACATTAAGAGATTTGAGTACACATATAGTTTTTGTCAGCTACAAAAAGGTGAACATCATATGCTTTTCCTCCATAGTGTAAAGTGTGTGTGTGGGGTGTGGGTGTGTGTACTTGGGAAGGAGTCTACCCCCCTCCCCTCCCCTGTCACATTTATGCTTGTTGTTTTTTGTTTCTTAATATCATCTTTGTAGAAAGAAAATCAATCATATTCAATCTATTTTCTACTTGATTTTCAATGCAATATTGCATATATGTACATGTACAAATAGACTGCTGGGGGCGCGATCTTGAAAATTAGCTGCTATTTTAAATCAAGACATCGAAACATAGTCATATCTTCAAACTAACCTCAGATTTGGATTCTCCATCCAGAAAAGCCCTTAATTCCCGATTTTGAACATTCTAGGGATGTTTAAAGCAGGTAAACTCAAAATCCAAGATGGCCGCCAGCGGCCATTTTGGATTTTCGCGTATATCTTAAATTGCTCAATGCTGACAGAGCTCCAGCATGTGGATTGTTAAAATAGAAGGTCTGAACAGTCGATATCAATTAAAAAAAAAACTATAACATTCAAATGCAACCTTAGGCCTAAAATCCGGGTTTGGCTGCCGGACTACAAGTCATGTGATGGGCATGGATCTAGATAGGGGAAAAATTCCACAATTATGTTTCCTTGTGTCAAATCAAAAACAGAGACATGTATGCAGTCTGTATCAAGTGTTCCATGTATTTGCAAGAAAGTAACTAATTCACAAGCAAATATAAAATGTAACTATTACAGTATACTGTGGAAAGAAAGCACTTACATATGCCTGCAAATCAACTTGACCTGTCTCAGTACAGAACATATACATGTTAACCAGAAGCAGAATGCTTGCCTGCAGGTTCGCTCAAAAGCGAACCTTGAGGCTGTGTTGGGTTCGGTAAAAAGCGATTCTTGGAGGCTAACAACACAGCCTGCAAGGTTCGCTTTTGAGCGAACCTGCAGGCAAGCATTCTCCGAGGCTGGCAGGTTCGCTAAAAAGCGAGCCTTGGTGGCAAGCAGGTGCGCTAAAAAGCAAACATTGGTGACAAGCAAGTTCGCTAAAAAGCGAACCTTGGAGGCTGGCAGGTAAGGTAAAAAGCAAACCTTGGTGGCAAGCAGGTTCGCTAAAAAGCAAACCTTGGTGGCAGGCAGGTTCGCTATTAAGCGAACCTTGGTGGCAAGCAGGTTTGCTAAAAAGCAAACCTTGCAGGCAGGAAGGTTCGCTAAAAAGCGAACCTTGGTGGCAAGCAGGTTCGCTAAAAAGCAAACATTGGTGGCAAGCAGGTTCGCTAAAAAGCGAACCTTGGAGGCTGGCAGGTTAGCTAAAAAGCAAACCTTGGTGGCAGGCAGGTTCGCTATTAAGCGAACCTTGGTGACTAGCAGGTTCGCTAAAAAGCGAGCCTTGGTGGCAAGCAGGTTTCTAAAAAGCAAATCTTGCAGGCAGGAAGGTTTGCTAAAAAGCGAACCTTGGTGGCAAGCAGGTTCGCTAAAAAGCAAACATTGGTGGCAAGCAGGTTCGCTGGCAGGTTTGCTAAAAAGCGAACCTTGGAGGCTGGCAGGTTTGCTAAAGAGCAAACCTTGGTGGCAGGCAGGTTCGCTATTAAGCGAACCTTGGTGGCTGGCAGGTTCGCTAAAAAGCGAACCTTGGAGGCCGGCAGGTTCGCTAAAAAGCAAACCTTGGTGGCAGGCAGGTTCGCTTTTCAGCGAACTTTTGTGAAATCCACCGAACTTGTGTACTATTTTTCTATTTCTTAAATGGATTTCTGTCCATCCACCTCCGTAAAATGGCTAAAATTAGACTGCAAAAACATTGAAATATTGAACAAATTTTTAGACTTTAATGGAAAGTCTATTTCCAAAGTGGAATGGGTTTTATGTATTTGTGACATTTTGAGAGATTTAAGTTGTTGTGGGATTGCCAGGATAAAGCAGGTCCAAATCCCCGGAACCTGAGTACGGCATAGATACCACAGGTCTGTCTGAAATCCTACCCGCTGATTTGTAATTAAACAGATCCTGCGCCAGTCATAGTCTAGACAGGTGTCATTGTTTACGTGCTCCAGTGTATTGGTGTTCCATTCCTTCCTGTAACATGGCATGTATACATATTGATTTAATACTCCATTTATAATGTCGGGCTGTATGGTCTGCACACATACATGTATGTGTACATGCATTAAATACATGTAATGTGCATATGCTGGATATATCAAACACATGTTCCTGCAACACCTCCTTGATTAAATTGAATCATTCCTTCGTAGACATCTTAAAAAATTGAAAGTTTTGAAAGTCTTATACATGCAGCAGAGTAAAATGGGAGTGATTCTTGAATGGTAAATCACAAAGTTGGAGATTCTAGATTGTTTTTGATAAAACTTCAAATTTCATAACTTCTCTATCCTTTATCGGGTGTTACTCAAACTACTTCAAAATCTCTTATTTTTCGTTTAATCCATCTGTGCATTAGGGTTGACTTTCTTTTGGGGTGGTTCCAAAATTAAGGATAGCATGGAAACCCTATTCATGGAACCAAAGTTGTAATTCGGAACTTCCATGCACACATCCATGTAGTATGCCCGATTGGGTGCATCCAGCTGATATGTTAAAATTTCATAATAGTCTATTAGTACTAAACCCCAAATATTCACAGTATATATTTCTTAGTGATCACCACCCCCCCCCCCCCCCCCTTTTTGAGAATACCTTTGACAAACATGTTTTCACGTGGGATGAACCACAAATGTGTTTTTACTTGCCCTTCCGTTAGCACTCACTCTTCTTCCTTCTACACCCTGGCCTCTTCCTACTGTAAACTATTTCCCATGCACATGTATAATGAAGTAATATGAAAAGGACATCCCTATTCGCTAGAAAAGCACCTGCCTTAAACATGTCAATATGGCTGCTCTAGCTGTCACTGAGATTCACTGTCACTGTCACTGAGTTTAGAGTTTCAGGATATAATTTATCATGTTCATTGTGTATGAAGTACACCCCTCCTATTGTTTTATTGGCATGCCTTGTGGTGAAAACTGATATACATGTATGGTTATTAAAAGTAATTATTTAAATATATATGTATGTGCTGTGCATGGTCAGAATTATAAGGAACTGCTTTTAAACTGAAAGAAAAAGGAGACAACAGCTTTACAATTCCTATGAAAGGAGACTTTATCAAAAGATTCTTATACTTTCAATTGTTATGCTTTCAAAAATTACATTCATGTTTATGATAAATGAATGAAGCATACTGTATGATAATAATGATAAAGGACATATTTATTTGCAGTGAGATTACAGACAAGCTTTTGCTTGTCTTCCTCTCTGCATTGTATTGTGAATGTTACCAGTAAGCAGGCCATGAATAATTTCAGGTCCAAGTACATGTAGATGATATTTTGAAGCACATCAGTCTGTGGTGCCAACAGACTGATTCTCCTACATATTTTTCTCTTCATATACTCTTTTTTCTGTAAAATAATACAGAGGTCATCAAACAGATGTTGAGTTAAATACCAAATATGGTTATTCTTTCAACCTGTTTGTTTTTGTGGTTGATATTTTCTCAGGGTTTTCATGCCACAAACTCAATTTTTACATTAGCATATAGATTGATTTTGCCAAACCAGTCATGAATCTGAGAACTCGGGCATACACTTGCTAAAGAAAATATATAGACTTTTATCTGTCAGTTTTGATATCTGCTACTCAATTTTCTATCCCTCAAAGCTGAAATCATCTTTTAGAATAGTTTCATATTTTAGTTTATGCTTTCTATTATGATTTCTGTTAATATAAAAAGTGATCTTCTGATAATGAGATAAAAATACAAAAATGACACTCTCTGTATCTGAAATTAGTGATTTTTTATCAAACAGAATATGTGAGATGTTTTTAGATTAATTGTGAATGAAGGAGACATTGAAGCAGGGAGACTGGTTTATGAAATGATACCCAATGACCAAAGTCTACAAGGATAGATCTTGTGAAAGCTGTATCATTTTCATTGTAGCATTAATACCATTGTCAATTACACTTATGGGTACAGGAGACAATAGAGAGAACGATACAATTGCTTCTGAAAGATTACTGAAAGACATACATTGTGCATTTCTTTTATGTTTGCAACTTGTTAGCAATTTTCATGTGAAGTACATGAAATGGTTTGATTGTTACTAAACTTTGAATGATATCATATCAGGCAAATTATTAGTCTGATCATATTGAACCTCTTCATCAAATTAAGTTAAAATTATTAACTATTCATAACTTATCATACTGGCTCTGATATATGAATACCGTACATTCAATACAAGTGTTTGTCTCCTTGATCAAAATTTTATTTTTCCCAATTAATCAAGTATGAATGATGATATAACTTGTAAAGTAATAAATAACTTCAGTTTTCTTTTGCCATTATGTTTTATTAAGTTGAGTTGCAGTTATTAAAAATGAATCACTTAAGAAACTCAGTCAAATTTGAAAATGTTATTGATGTAATTCTAATCATTGTTTCTCTTTCTGCTCTCTTTTTTCTTCATTTCTTATTGTCCATCATCTCCCTCCCTCCCTATCTTTTTCTCCTCCCCTCCTTCACCCCCCCCCCCCTTTCCTCCCCTTTTCCCTCTCTCTGATTCTTGCCTCTGACCTACAGGTGTCCTATTTTGAGATCTACATGGACAGAATTCGAGATCTGCTAGATGGTGAGTCATGCGTGCTCGTGAATAATCAATGCTAGAACAATATGGGATTTATGCGTAGCAGCTCAGGGTTATTATGACATCATATTCATCTAAACAAATAGAAGGATGAATAACTCTGGTGAAAGCCAAAAGCGTGTGAACCCATAGCAGTACAGAGCTTTCTGAACTCTGAAGTTAATCACTTTTCCTCCTCAAATTGGCAAACTTTACTGTTTATTTTCCATTACTACAAGGTTTGAAAAGAAAATATATAACATGAACCAATATGAATGAAAATTGCATTTTTAAACTGAAAAAAATTGCAAGTTTGCCCATGAAAATAGTGATTATGTATTTTGCTCTGCATTGTCAATGTAGAGAGTTTAATGGGTAGGTAGAATCAAATTGATGTTAAGTGAGAACAGCACAATACACTGCATTCTTAATGGACTCAAAAGTTTCAGTTGATTTATTTCTTGCATATATTCTGGATTTAAAAATACTGCCAAAGTGTCATTAAAAAGAGACACTGTACTGCAATGCATGAAATCACTATACACTCGCAAATTTCTCTCTTTTTGGGCAATAAATGAATTATTCATTATGAAGATAGATAGTGAGAATTTTTAAATTTGGATGATTTTTGGTAGTTCAGACATTACAAGTACAATGTACATGCATGTCATCATCTTGTCCCATGCTTTCAGTCACGTAGCTAGCACTTGAGAAAGTATTGATTCTTTTCAGCTGACAGCCTTTTACACTCCCTACATTTATTATCCAACTAATAGCAAGTCGTTAGGAGGGGCATATTCAGATTTAAAAAAATTTTTTATAAAGGTGGGGGCATCATATTTATTTCAAAAAATATCAAAAATTGACAAGCAAAGCAGAAAGGGTTATCAGGCTTCAGATGTCTTGTTTGTCAAAACTTTGAAAAGGGCAGTTTTTTTATGTGTGTGGGGGATGGGGGGGGGGGGGGGTGTACTCAAGGAAAGGCACACAGGTAAAGTGATTCTCTGCCAATCATGGAAAGACCTTTATCTTATTTTACCAATAGTAACAATAACTGTGTCCATAAAATCCTAACCAAATTGTTCAGGCTCTGCTTAGTTGAACCATGAAGCTACAAACCATGGTTAAACAAATGAATAGGAAATCATCTTGGTAGGTGGGGGATGTAACATAAAGAGATACATTCAATCTTACAATCAATTGTATCTCTTTAGTACATGGTTTGCCATAGACTTACGATTGATATCAATCATAAGATTGATTGTATTTTTTATGTTACACCCCCCTGATCTGACAAATATATGCTAGTGAGCCTCCCTTGCTGATTTTATCATCTTGATGGATTTGCTTGGCTACCAATTTCTTTTTTGGGGGCACACAAAACACAGACAAATTCTATGAGCTAATCCTTTTTTATCCTACTACTTGATCTCAGTTTAGAAGAAATGTGTCCGTCGTGTTTAATTGGTAGAGGCCCTTTGGTTTTATCTTTCAGGTGTGACCACTCTTATCTCTATTGTTGTAGATGCATTACATATGTGCATTCGTTATTGTTATCGGTATCTGTTGAATAAGACGGAGGCCTAATGCCTGGTGCACACTGCACGATCCGATTACGACCCGATTTTCAAACAAATTGCATTTTGCATTTGATATGAAAGTTTAAACAAGTATAATGATCTTATAAGAAGTTCGGAATAATGATAGGAATACTATTTCAGTAAATTGCAAGTCTTTTGGTCAGAGTAAAGGCCAAATTGGCTTCAAATCGTAGACAATCGCAGGGCTCCTATGACATCAGTATGATTCAGAATTGACTCCGCTTTTATTCCTACAAGGAGACTTGCAGTAGCCCAGGATTTCGATTTTAGTATTCATACGACTATTTTAACTTTGATCATTAAGATTACACATGTTTGAATGGTCATATCAAACACTATAACAATTTTTTCAAAAATCAGATCACAGACAGAGTGTATAGTGTGCACTGGGCTTAACACTGACAGAAACTGAAGAAAGAAAGAGCTAATTCATTCCTCAAAATGAGATCTAGATAGACATGTGCACATTCAGTTGCATCAGACTCAAATCAAATGGGAAACAAAGCAAATAACACAATGGGACCATATTACTCTAAAACAAACAATGGTAGGCTTATAGATTGATTCTAAAGGAGTGCTGAAAGTTTGATAAACCTGAACTGCAATGAACTTAACTGATAAGTGATGACTATTGCAAATACAAAGTTTTGAATGTACAGTACATGAGCTGTACCTTGACCTGAATTGAGTCCTTGAAGTTGAGTGTAATGTTCAGGTTCAAAGGTTGACTGGGACAGTCTGTTCTATGACTCGTGACCTTCTAATACTACTAATCTTGTTACATACTGCAGTACCGGTATATTTTTCCATGTTGCTGTTATTTGCTTATTATGCATTTATTTGAAATACATGTACATGTTCATGTACATGTGCTTGCAGTGTTATCTATTAAAGTCAGTATTATCTTGGAGAAGGTAGGGGCAGGTACCAAAACATTAGAGATGAACATGAATTGCAGTTCATCTGAATAAACTTGTTTTGGTAGATTTTCACATGGAAAATAAAGCCTTGTCGTTGGAGCATTATGTTGGATCACCATATGTACACATATTTACCAACCTTCAAAAGTTAAAACAAATTAGACATTTCTCTTTTTAGAATTCCAAATACAGTCTTGTTTTTAAGCTTTTACACAATTTTCAGTCAGAGAGAAATCTGTGCTTCATATTATTAGTTTGACTGCTAAAGAAATAGTAATTTTTCCTCCCAAATAGGCATGGTTTCCAACCGTGCCCATATTATATCTGACATACACGATTCTGTTAGACAGTGAAATGGGAAATGGGGGGGGGGGGGGGCAGTTTTCTAATCTTTTTATACTCGTTCTTTATTTTCCTGTTTTGGGAAGAGGATTTTCTCATAGTTCATGCACTACGATTAGTATTATTCCTCCATCATGCAGAATATGCCTTTTTGAAAAATGATCTACAAGGTGGTCGTGACAGGTACTTTATGTTTACCAAAATGCTTGAGACAATAACCCATTCGTGACAGGAATTATTTGAAGCCTAATTTGATCAGGTTTTATTCTTCAAATTGGCAACACAAACATTTTTATTTTATTGCTACATTTTCCTAATAAAACGTCATGTATCTGAAATGAATATAAATTGACAGAAATTATGATGAGAAGTCAAAAAGTTGCCAATTTGCAGGGGAAAACAGTGATTTTAAACTTTCTATCACATTGCTAATTTAAGGATTTTAATGGTTATTTTCCTTTGAAAAATTTTTAGCGTCAAACAACGAATATTGACGCAACCAAAATAGGCACAGTTTGTGTAGAATTTTTTGCTCTTTCTGCTCATGTATTTGGTATGATTTTTAGGGCTTTGCAGCAAAAGATATTAGGCCAAACCACTAAATGTGGACCTCTGTCATGATTGGGTTAACTTCAAATGATGCTGAAAACTTGAAATGTCTATTTTCTACATTTTCTTCTCAACTTTTCCTGTTCTGCTTGTACATTCATTTGAAGTATGTACATTTATATGATATGTACGCATCAACCCTTGAAAAGACGGCTATTAACTGATAAGGGCAATTCAATTCATGAATAGAGAATGAATAAATCAAATCATGTAAAACGTTTCTATTATCTATAAACTGGTAGTGGTAGGTACGGTATTTCATGATACTAGAGTCAAGGGATGTAAATTTTGATTTGATCTGTACACCACACTCAACAGAAACTGATAAGAGAATGTGATCTACTTCTACATAAAAATGTGCATTTCATCTCACTCACACCTAGGCGTACATACATTATAATATACATGTAGAATGTTGTCTATATTCTATTCTTTTTCATTTT
>JAPZVO010002103.1:0-11163 GCA_029962745.1 Echinometra lucunter | reverse complement strand
CAGTGGCGTAGACAGGTTCTCACACCTGGGGGGGGGATGATTTTCCGTTCACGAGAAATCGAGGATAATTTCGTATACAGATACACACACACCCGCACCCCCACAACTCACACACACACGCACACTCGCACACATACACACCCACACCTGAATGCACAGACATAAACAGACATGGCGGCAGAGCGTCTTTCAAAGTGGGGGGGGGGGGCACTAGTGAAAAGGGGCACTTTGGGGGGGGAAAGGTGGGCCCTTACAAAAGCTGAACACGAGAAGGAAAATATCCCCTTACATTCTATTTAACACACTTTTTAAAGTGCATTTTGACATACTTTTACAAGTCATGATAATAACTACTTTGCACTATTATTGTATACTGCTCTGTCTTACTCAATTGTAAGCGAGCGAAGCGAGCGAGCAAAAAATGCTAGGTATTTTTGCCGAAGGGCATGGTATTTGCAGTATATTTCGAGTGGCCTATGATGATAAAGGCTCCCTGAAATTCATTTTATTCGTATTCCATTATCATTGTAAATTTCTTTCATTTATTCTGTATATAGTTTTCCTTACAGTGACCAAGCTATAATGTTTAAATGCATTAGTGAGGTCTCATAGCTACCGATCATTTTTTATCATAGAAAATATTCCAATTGAATGGGGTTTTGAGCACAATACCATCAAGAACTTAGGAGAACATATAAGACTTTATGGTTACAACATACTTGACCTGCCTTTAAGTGAGATATCATAAGTACGAGCGAGCGTAGCGAGCGAGCTTTAGAAAGAAAAAGTAGAAAAATACCCCCCAATAAAGGGGCACCGTTCCTTCTAATTACAGTTGTGGGAAGCACTTGCCCAAATGGAAAAGGGACACTATCAGAAAACAAAAAAAAGGCGCTAATTGCCCTTATCTTACATGAACAGATGCAGAAAATGGACATATTAGAAAGGAAAATGGGCACTTATCAGGGGTGAAAAGGGGCAATCTGCAGAAGAGAAATTGCACTTTGAAAAACGAAAAGAGGTAGTCAAAGGGGATAATAATCGCATTTTAATAGGGACATTCATTTGAAGTGTAAGAGGCACTTCTCAGAAGGGAACAGAGCGCTATTAAAAGGGAAAGGCATAAAAGAGCGCATTTCTGTAGATTTTAAGAAGGGTAACTTATCTGAAACGAAAAGGGGCACTTATTAGAAAGCGAAAGGGCACTTGATCAACAAAGAAAATGGGCCCTTCTAAGATAAAAGAAGGGCACTGAATAGGTTTGAAAGTCGGCATTTTTGTTGGGTAAAAAGGGGCACTTTTTGGATGCTTCGAAAAGTGTGGGGGGGCACTGTGCATCCTGCCCCCCCCCCCGGGAGCGCCGCCTCTGTAAATTGAAGATCTACGCACCGTGACAAACGTATATAGAATATGGACTGTCACACACATTACTGCATATTTACATCACGCTATTAATCTTTTTTTTTTTAATTTTGTTATTACACCACTTCAGAATAACTGAGACAGCCCCGAAATTACCCAAAACTAATATAAATTACCCAAAACGGCGCCGAAATTACCCAAAAGTAATATAAATAACTACATAAATCAGAATAATGATCGATATAGTTATGATATCAATCGCCATTTCAGTCACATTAACGATGATGATGATGATGATGATAACTATTATTGTTATCATAATTATGATAATCAATAATAATAATAATTATAATAATAATAATAATAATAATAATAATAAAAATAATAATAATAATATCAATATTGATGATGATAATAATAATAATAATAATAATGATAATATTTAGTAATGTATTATTATTATTATTATTATGTTTATTGTTGTTGTTATAATGATAATGTAAGAAAACATCCTTCCCTAAAACCTAGGGGGATGATTTTACATGTCATCCCCCCCACCTTGTGAGGTGGGGGGATGCATACCCCTCATCCCCCCACCACATCCCCCCCCCCCTCCCCCCCCCCCCCCCCCCCCCGCTGTCTACGCCCCTGGTTATATGTATCCAACGCGTTATGAATACGCTATGCATACGCCCACAATTTTTCAAGAAATTGATAGTTCAGCGTATGCCAGCGTTCATACGTCGGCATATGCCGACATCAAGATGTGACGGCACCTAAGCGCCATGAAGTTCAAAATCGAACGCTTGTGCTCAGATTCAGACAAAAAACTACCATTACAAGTTCTAGATACGACCCATGAAGGTCAGCGTTTAGAAATTGCAATACTTCTGTTTATAAAGCTATTTTTTCTTTCATCATAACACATGCTTTAATTCAAATCATAACTTTCGGGATATCTGTATCCTCATCATGCTCATCAAAGACGTTTTAAATATATAGCTAGACAGAAAGCAGCACCCGCGGAAAGCATTACGCCTATGGGGTTAAGCCCCGCCCAGCTTTCGTCCATTAGAAGCCGAAAATAAGCCCTTCTAAATATTCATGAACCGAAATAAGCACCCTTGATTGGATTATAGCATCATGAATATGTATTTATTCGATAATATCGTTCTCGAAATATGGTTATTCATTTGACCTTATTACGTCACAATCATGCAAATTTATGCATGACGTGCTTACTCGCACAAAGTTGGAGGTTTCTACTTCATAGAGAAAACGTGAGTACCACTGCAATTATGATTAAATATAAGACATTTGGCCATTTGATTCAAAATAGTTGGCTATTCTTCTTAATCTACAATAATTTCTTTACAATTTGAAATAATTGCCAACAGCTGTTTCCGAAAGAGCTAGAAACAGTGTACTCTCGAACTTACAGTTTGGTTTTCATCGTCATGAGCTAGATTAACCGCGGGTACCGTTCTCGCACCATGTACTCGAGGTAGCTCCCCCGGCTAATGCCGGGGGCCATCTATGATAATTCTGGTGTTCACGTTGACCGTTCTTGAACGGTTTGATATTTAAGATTGTTCAAATCAGAAGTTTGGCGTCATGAAAAATCAAATTCAGACCTAGATTAAACAACAGGATTTTTGTGAGTGAACACTCCGGCAGAATTTATTAGATTATTACTAGACCGCTAGTGTGTGTAGGCTAGATCTAACGTTAGAATAGATCTAAATCAATAATGTTAATGTTATTTGGACTCGCTGAACAGTGACACTGTATTAACTGCAGACTGGAGAGCACACAATGAACACACTGTATACGTCGACGGCCCCGGTTGATTTTGAAAGTGTTTGTAAGCCTTGTAAGCCTTTAACATTTGAAGTTGAAATAATTATTGAGTGAGCGTTACTTTAGTCTAGGTCTACTATCCACATTCATCAGTTTACAAGATCTAACTTTAACAGTTATCAGAAATTCTGTTTAAAAAATCTAAAGTAGATCTGGACACACTTGTATAGTCTATAGAATCTAGACCTGTCTAGACCCCCTACTTGGAAGTTGGATCAAGTTGACTCTGTTATTTATTTTCATTTATGCACATTACCATCTTGAAATCTTGAAATCTTGTTCAACCTCTCAGTCTCACCCCACCTCTTCTGAAGATAGAAAATGTTGCTGACTGCAGTTTGAAGTAATTATCAAATATTACATGGAAAATGTTGCAATCTGCTTTGTTGTAATAATGTTGTTGTTGTTTTTTTTTTGTTTGTTTTTTGTTTTTTTTTTGTTCCCACAGATGGAAATATTGGAACTGGAAGGCTGGAAGAATTCGACTGATGAACATCACTACATGTAATACATGTATAGGCCCCAGGTGAAGCAGAGAATCCTCTGAAGTGACAGGTAACAAAAATTTTCCAGAACACTTTTCTTTCTTATTCACATTATGATGATTATGAATTTGAGGGCATTCTGGTAGAGCGTAGACGGTAATTATTTAGGCTAACGATTCCGGTTGATGCTTTTGCCATTTTGTTGCTCTTGAAAACTCCAAACATTTGAAGTTCAAACAATTATTGAATGACCATTAGTCTATGTCTAACTGTTGAATCTACCTAAGAATGACCACATTCTTCACTTGAAAAGTTGAGCTAAAACAGTTAAACTTCTGGAAGTCTCTTAAAATCTTGAGTAGATCTAGATCTGGACAAACTGTCACTTAGCCCTCTCACCCTACCCCCTTCCTTCTGAACATACATGTAGACAGAATATGCTACTGTGTGGATGCTATTCCATGTATATGATTTATTCAGTTTTATTCTTAGTTTTTGTAATCATTTTTATTATTTCATTTAGGGGGGGGGGGGCTATTCAGACACTTGTTTAATACATGTATGGTTTCTTTGTAGTCTGGTTAATGGCAGTTTACAATAGTCCTGTTCTATTTTGGTGGCAGAACTAAAACATTTTATGGGGGTGGATTACAGGCATATTATGTAAATGTTTGTAAGTCAATGGTAAGCTTTTCTATTTCTACATGAAGGAAATCTAAAATCTTGGATGCACTATGAAAGGATAAGTAAAATTTGATAGAACTATAAATACTACATGTATATTTCAATTTAGTATCTCAGTCAGAAATGCATTACAACTTGGTACAGTGATATTGATTTTTAAATTTATTTTATTTTTATTATTTCATTTTTTTTTTTTTGTTCACACAGTTAGATATTGGAAAGCTGGAATTATACTGATGAATGTCACAACATGTCCACTACATATCACTTCAAGTCCAGGATGAAGCAGAAAATCCTGTAAAGTGACAGGTAACAACTAACAACTAAGGAGACTCGTAACACAAATTCATACCTCTAACTATATATTGTAAAGTATGTTTCATTGCACGTGTAAATATTTTCCCTCTCCCATGTTCCTCCATAACAAAATTTGTCTGTGTTGACAAAACTTGACCTAGGGGAGACTTCACAGAAATCCTTTGTACAGGAGAGGGACACCTAATGCACATCAATAGACAACATTTACTGCCAAATGTAGATAGTGTGTACTGTAAACAGGTCGGCACACTGATTTTTCATTGTATGGGTTCTGAATTGAAACTGAAAAAATTTCAGTTGTTAATTTTAGTTATGAATGCAAATTTTTATCTAGATTTGAGTTCCCATGTGCCTTTCGCTATCGTGTAGATTAATGTAAATTTGTATCAGTGCTCCCCAATTTCAAAGCATTCATGTGTATGAAGGTTATTTCATTTAAACATAATTGTGCAGTAGGTTATTTAGCTATGTAGAGACCCTATTCAGTCCATATTTTAAAAATTTCCTTTTAATGTAGTATGATGCCATAGCAGATGATTGATGCAGACTGGACTTGACAAATCCTGAGAGGAACTTACGAGATGTGTGACTTGAACATTTGAGAGTAAGTTTGCTGCTATAAGTAACCAATCCCTTTAACTATCATTGACCACATTAGGTGTAAGCAGTCTTAGATGTGATTACTGTCATAGATGATATTTTCTAGTTTACCAAAGTTCTTTAATTGGTTTCATAGAGTGGTCTATAAATAAATGTATTTAGGCCTACATTTACTAGATTTCAGTAACATTACATCATGCAGTGCATAATCTGACCCACCCAATGTTGTTTGTGACTCGAAGTCCCTTTCATTACCAAGTATTACTAAATTACCGTATGAGCATTAGTTTACTTCAGAAGTATTTTTCATTTTATATCTTGTCTGCATCATGTATGCTCCAGTTGGGCGATCAGAAAAATTAAATTTTAAAATGTCTGTAAGACAAAATATGTATAGCTGGATTTCTTCACTTGCACACTCCTACTTTGTGCATTTTAGTCCTTCTTGCATGTGTCTAAATATTGTGTGACTATCCTTATTAATGCATCTGACATATATTTATCATTTTGTGGGGTTTTTTTCTCCACAGAGTTCTGGATTATGACTTTGGCTCATCCTTCCTGTCACTAGACTACAGCCTTGACGGTGACTGCAGATGACATCTACTCCCTGATAATGCTTTCTTCAGATAGTAGCAAAGATTTTTCAAGAGATGATTTTGAGATATAATTTATCACTAAATGTCCCATTGAATATCACACTAAATTAAAGCTACAGAGTAAATATTTGGGGATTTCTTATTTTTTTGAATGATTAAAGTCAACTAATCTTGCAAGAGTTATATGTGTACATAATTAAATGGATACAATGTCAACTGCCATCTCAAATTTAGAATTGAAGAAGAAAGGCTTTTACTTTATATTTGCTTTATAGGAATCTAAACACAACAAAAAAAGTAACTTCACCCCTAAGGAAAATGCTGTAACTTTTTAACGAAGAGGTTTTGAGGAAAATGATTTGGCAGAAATGTTTCAACACTTACTGAGCAGCTTCTGTGTAAAATGAGATTGATACGTCGAGTCATGGATGAGTGAGCATACATTAAAGGCAAAAATGTCACTTTTCAAAAGTCACAAGAGTCATTTATGAGGGTCTGTGAAACAAGATTTTGGCAAATTCTGTTTCTGGTGTCTGTAAGTGCTGTTGTTGTTTTATCATTCAATGTTTGATCGACTCACTTCTATCCTGACACCTTTCACGCTTTTTCACGGTTGGATGAGCACAGTTTTAGGGGGGAAATGGCAATGTTCAATCCTCCTAAAATTGCAAAATCCATTAAATTTATTGCAAGAATTGACATGAAATATTTTTACTAACAAGTATCATCACGTGTTGTAGGAAGATCAGAGGAAGCATTGGTGTCATGGTTGAGTGAGCACACTTTAAAGATGACGCAAGAAATGCAAAAATTCCTGTGAATATGGCATTAATGCATATGCACACTCAACCATGCAATTTCGAGCAAAATATCAGAATAGGTTTTAGAAAGTTGATGGCGTTGCACATACAGAGCTGAAATTGAATTGTGCATATGCATTAATGCCATAATTCACAGGAATTTTTGCATTTCTTGCTTCATCTTTAAAGTGTGCTCATCTTTAAAGTGTGCTCACTCCACCATGACACCAGTGCTTCCTCTGATGTTCCTACAACACGTGATGATACTTGTTAGTAACAATATTTCATGTCAATTCTTGCAATAAATTTAATGGATTTTGCAATGTTAGGAGGATTGAACATTGCCATTTCCCCCTTAAAACTGTGCTCACCCAACCGTGAAAGAGCGTGAAAGGTGTCAGGATAGGTGTGAGTCGATCAAACATTGAATAATAAAACAACAACAGCACTTAAACAGACACCAGAAACAGAATTTGCCAAAATCTTGTTTCACAGACCCTCATAAATGACTCTTGTGACTTTTGAAAAGTGACAATTTTGCATTTAATGTATGCTCATTCATCCATGACTCGACGTATCAATCTCATTTTTACACAGAAGCTGGTCAATAAGTGTAGGAACATTTCAGCCAAATCATTTTCCTCAAAACCTCTTCGTTAAAAAGTTACAGCATTTTCCTTAGGGGTGAAGTTACTTTTTTTGTTGTGTTTAAATCAAAGAATGGAGGAATTCATTAACCCCTAGACTTCTATGAAGATTGGTAAGATGCCTGCAAATGTTACATCGAGGTAACTTCAGTTTTGTATGTTTGAAGTTGAAATGTGTTGAATCATTAAATTATTATTCTAATTAAAAGTTTACTATCCGCAAATGACTGAATGGTCTATCTTTATTTTGGTGCCAGGTAAAAATGTCAGAGGTAAAAATGTCAGAGGTAACAATGTCCGAGGTAAAAATGTCAGAGGTAAAATGCCAGGGGTGAAATGCCAGAGGTAAAAATTTCAGAGGTGAACATGCAAGAGGTAAAAATCTCAGATTTGAATATGACAGAGGTAAAAAGTCAGAGGTATGTCAGATTAGAAAATGTTGAAGAAAACATGTTACAGGTACAGATATTGAATTATAGAAAGGAAGGGGCACGTGAGATATCTGCTTATTTTGTTCAATCTTTCATCATTTCTACATTACTGATTATGTAGGGAAAAAAACTAAGTACATGTATGATTGGGGGGGGGGGGATTAAGCATACCTGTACAGTTAAAAATTGTACGTTAATGAACATTGTAAAAACGATGGTGGGAAAAACTTGACTTGTAACATTAGTAGCTGACAACATTCATTTCACATGAGCCACGATTATAAATGTGCACATTCCTCTTCGTATATAAAGCGTGGTGTACGTGAACAAATGCCTGAATTTCCTAATACGTGGAATAGGAAGCAATCGAATGGAACTAATTGATATTTGTATAGTCGCTCATCGGATACGCTGCGGAATTTACATCTTTTCAAAAGAATTACCTGTACTTAATTAGTTAATTGTGTTAGCATATGCAAAACATCAAACGTGAATATTTTCTTTCCACTCTGTGGAACTTATTTCCCATTAATCTCAAAGAAAACAATGGAAATCATCCCACGTAACATTTCTTACGCAGAACGTGCACCCCTGACATTTTTACCTCTTTTTAATCTTTTTACATCTTTACCTTTTGCACTTTTAGAATTGAAATAGAATGATCTGGGTGTAATTTAGGGCATCCCCCCAAAGGAAAAATAAGAAAAAAAAGGGGTTTGAATTTTCTTTGGGGGTGAAGGTAAACCGAAAGTGTGAAGGCTTGAGAATTAAGGTGAAAAGATAGAAGTGATGTGTCAAATTTAAATTGCACTAGCAAAGCTACAAGAGAAAGAAAGTGAACAACTGTGCCGAGTAAAAAGAGTGGATATCTAGAAAAGAAGTATTTTTGATAGTAAAATCTATGAATGAGCTAGTTGAGACTGAAGGGTATGAGAGCAGAAATGGAATTAGTAAAATGTACAGCAAATGGGGCAATATGTGTGATCATTATTTCTTTAGTGCTATATTTCCCCCTTCTCTTCTACTTCTATTATCATCATCAGATCAGTTTCCCCCTCTATTCCTTCTTCTTGGAACTCTCTTTCCCCTTCTCTCCACAATCAGAGTACCTTCATAATCTCTTCCCACCTCCCAGATTAGCTGGTGAAAGGAGTATTACAAAAGAGAGTGAACAAAAGATTAAATAAATAAATAAATCAATCAATCAATAAATGAATGGATGAATGTGTTTGATAATGAATGAAAGTGAATTTTAAAATCATATCTGTGGACACAAGACTGAAGTACAGTTAGAAAGAAATTATAACATATAGGTAATTCGTTTGAGGGTTCAGACCTTCATGGAGAAAATAGTTTTTTTTTAAAGAAGGATCCAACCAACTATTGTAGAGGCCACCAGTTAAACAAAAAAAGAAATCATCGACTACAAGATATAATAGTTTAATACAGATATTGGGTACCCAGTCACGTAACAAGAAAGAAGAATGATAGATCGGAGGCTCCGCCCCCCCCCCCCCCCGTACTATTATCATTTTTGTGATCGATAACCAGTTTAAGTGCGTTGACTGGCGCATCAGAATGGTCGAAGTTGATTTGCTACGTCCCTTGCGCGGGCAGCGCGCAATGTGTGAATAAAATTACAATAAATACATATGTTATGCGATTTGACCTTTCCTCTCGCGCTGATGTCTGCATTGTTTCGCATCGCGTACTATTTGTCATGTGGGTACGCTGTGTGAAGGGGAGCATCTCACAAAATGCATAATTCATGACAGCTCATGAATTATTTAGAAGGGCTTATTTCGGCTTCTAATGGACGAAAGGTAATGGCGGAGCTTAGGGGGCTTGGTTGAAACCATCTGGTGTGATCTTACCAGTGGAAGAAAATTTAATCATTTATTTTTATCTGAGGGAAATCATGCTTAATTTACCTGCTGGATAAAATGCACAACTTCATCTGAAATGTCATGTTTGGATAAGATCTATCTCAGAAAAATTCAAGTCATACATGTACCTCATAGTAGCTTGATCAGTGGGGATAAAATGAGAGAGAATGAAGTGTTTTGAAATACCATGATATCTGTATTTATCTCTTCTCTCCCAAACATGATCTTCATTTGCAGTCGGTAAGTAGCAGTTTTACTGAAATCTTGATAATTTAACTTGCTTGAAAAATTCCCTAAATTCTTTTTTATTTATAGTTATTGACTAAAATTTTGTTCCTCTATGAATGTTTTAAGCAATGCCATCATTCTTATATCAGTTATTGGATCAAATTGGCCTTAGAATGGGGAAATTTGGATTTGTTTAAAATGATTAATTGTTGGTGTTGGAGCCGTCTCTGGTGTGATCTTGCCAGTGGAAGAAAACATGTTTAGTCATTTATTTTTATATGCGTGAAATCTTGCTTATTTTTTACCTTTTACATGAAATACACAACTTCTTCGCAGGTGTTATATTCGGATAAGTTTTTGTATATCACTGAAAAATTAAGATAAAAACAGTTATTAATGTATCATCTGTTTCATAAGTCAGCTGAATCTTTATCCAAGTTAAAAGAGGATGAGCGAAAAGAGAAAAGATTCAATCCATTTTACTATTTGTCATCTAGCTTTTATTTTTTCTTTTTCTTTTTTTTTTTGCTGGCCATTATCAACACTCATGTTCCTTTAGTAGCAATTTCATTGAAATCTTGATTACTTGGCATGCTTTAAAAATTTACTTAATTCTTTCGAGATGTGGTGCTTATGGCAAACTAAAAACTGTTTCCTTTTGGTCCTTGTAAATGTTGAAACCTTCCCTAGCATAATCTTGTAAATAGTAAAAATTTGTCTCGGTGGTATAATTCTAGTTTAGTGAAATCATGCTCATTTGATGTGCAAAATGAAATGCACAAATTCTTCTGAGAATGTTCTGATAAGCTTCTAAGTGGAAAAATTCATTAGTTATTGATGTACCTCAGTGGTAGCTTTATCAGTGGGGGAAAAAAGGAGAGAGAATAAAGTGTTTTGAATCTACTATGATATTTCTCTTTATCTCTTCTCACAAACATCTACATTCACAGGGAGTAAGTAGCAGTTTTACTGAAATCTTGATTATTTGATTTGCTTTAAAAATGTCCTAAATTCTTTTGATATACATGTATAGTAATTGACTAAAATTTTGTTCCTCACTGAATATTTCGAGCAATGTCCTCATTTTTTTTCTTTTTTAACAGTTATTGGACTATAAATGGGACTAAAAATGGGAAATTGGGATCTGTTTACAATTATAAATTCTTAATGTTGAAGCCATCCGGTGTGATCTTGGCAGTGGAAGAAAATTTATCTAATCATTTATTTTTAGCTGAGTGAAATCATGCTTATTTTACCTGCTAA
>JAPZVO010002102.1:0-11173 GCA_029962745.1 Echinometra lucunter | reverse complement strand
TTTACCAAGCCTGAAAGTAGCTGTTTTTTAAAAAAAATCACATTAAATCTATTGTTTCATACCTTGCAGATCCAATCTGATGCTGTGGCATCTCTTGTCCGATGTAGCCCAGACCTGTGGATGAATCCTGTTGGGTAAGCACCTTGGTAGATCTCATTATTAGATAAAGTTGGAATAGGGTTGGGTAGGTTGGGTGAAGTGTACTTGGCATGCAAAAACAGGTTTGGAATACTGATATATAATGACAGAAAGAAGCAACTCTGTAAAATTAGTTTCCTTAGTAAATGAATAGCATATGTCACTGTTTTATGAGGACATCTATGGAGTTGCTTCCTTTTGATATGTCTTTTTTTCAGAAATTTAGAGTCATGTGACCTTAATTTCATCATCTTGTAAAGCACACAAAAATTACCCCAAATTAAGAAAAGGTCAATTTTGAAAAAAATTAGAGTTGCTTTCTTCCTTTTGTTATTGGATGGCAGAATAGAGTGCATTATTCGATTAGTAAAGGTGCTCTTGACAGTGATCCCTTCCCGCTGTCAGTTTTTTTGAGTTCCTTTTTGTTGAGAAAATGCTTTTACCGGTATAAGCAAACTTACAAATTGCTCTATATCTTTCTAGAGTCATGTCTTGAAATATATCCCTTATGAACTATTGCAAATAATGAGTAGAAGCAAGCCTTATGCTACGTGTACTCATTTGGACCACTGAATCAATACTTCATAGAGAAGCTGTACTGCACTGTATGCTATCAGTTGTATGTACTTTATACATTTCATCTGCTTTATTTTCCACATAAAGGTGCTTTTACACCTGATGCGACAGTGTGGTACCACACTGTGGCGCCACGCTGTTTTGTCTTCACACATGGTGGGACTTTGTGTCACCACATAATGCTAATGAATGCGCATTAACGCGTCAACTCTCAATAAGAGAGCGTATTGTCAAAACTTGTGCAAGCAATCTCACGGCAACAATTTTTGCGCTAACTTTTTAGATATTTGATTGGTGCGCATTTTTTGTGTATCTAGGCAGCAAAAAAAAGTGTGTCCTGCCTCGGCGACATTTTTTTGTCGCCCTATACCCTATAGAATTGTACACAAAAAGTGTGGTGCCACAGTGTGGTACTACACTGTCGCATCATGTGTGAAAGCACCTTGAAAATCACTGGTATTGATGAACATGTAGGTTTATTATAACATGCATGTATCATAATTTGTTTTTATTTGAACTTCCATGGAAAAAATGATTTCATGCAATTTATTTCAAAGGCGAATTCTGTTCACTATCTAAATATAGGCAAGACATGCTGAGGCAAAGATACTGTGCAATGGGAAACTTTCATGCCTCCTATAAAAATATAACATTCTAGTAAGTTTTTTAATCTTTGAAGCCATGTTGAATGAGCTGAGTAATGCTGTAAAAGGAGAATGATAATGTGTTTTAAAATTATAAGAGAATTTTCCTGTAATTGATTTTTCAGGACACATTAAGCTATATGAACAGCCTTACAGCAATGGGTTTGGAATTTGGACTGACAGAGGAGTTTTGTTTTTACTTTTTCAGTACCTTTGAAGCAATGTTGAACCAGCTGACAGCATCAGAGATTAAAACCATTCATTTTTTGTTTGATGCCCACATCATGGCACAGAAGGGATCAACCTCACCACAGGTTATGAACTCACAAACCAGCGGCAGTTCTCCTATTATGGTAGGTATTTTGTGTCTTTTTCATCTTCTTTGATCTATACTCTCATTTACCCCTTCTGAACATGTCTAAAAAAATAACTTTTGAGTGTTAAATGAAACCAAAACCCTCAGGTCAAGTAGTTTTTAAATCAAAGCCAAGGCAGAATATAACAGATCAGCGAAAAAATTTGAACAAAATGAGACACGGAATAAGAAAGTTATGCCTAAAAGATATGAAATTTTCTGTTTTTAACACTACCATAGCTATTAGTGATATGAGTTGTGGACAACTCTCAGTATGTTTT
Organism: Echinometra lucunter; assembly: GCA_029962745.1. NCBI lineage: Eukaryota > Metazoa > Echinodermata > Echinoidea > Camarodonta > Echinometridae > Echinometra > Echinometra lucunter. The sequence continues at coordinate 9,179 of JAPZVO010002102.1, read as the reverse complement.
GAATACAGAATTTCACATATTCTTTCTTTCCTTGAAGACCACATGTTTTCATTGTCCTTATCCCAAATATGTTGTGGAGAAAACACTCCTACATGATATATCTTGGGTTTGACTTAAAATGTGCAAATCTTAAGAAAGATGAAATTGTTGAATTATGTGTGTACAAAACATACTGAGAGTTGTCCACAAATGATGTCATCAATAGCTTTGGTAGCATTAAAAAAATGTAAATAGAAAATTTCATATAGCCATAACTTTCTCATTTGGTGTCCAATTTTGTTCAAATTTTCATTGATGTGTTTTATTCCATCTCAACTTTGATTTAAAAACTCTTTGGTTTAACAGTGTTAGTTTCCTTTAAACGGTATAGACTTTGTGGAATTGGGCTTGAAATATATGGGAATGAACTTTGCATTAACACCACCTGTTCTTGTTTCAGAATAATAATGTAACATTTTTTAATACAATCAATATGTTCGACTTTTTTTCCTTCGCAAGATTGGCCCCTTGTATTTTGCTATGTAGGAATTAACTATAGTGGTATGTACATGTATGCAATTTCTATAAAGCAAATCCTCTCGCTTGTTTAGACGACACAAAATATAAGGTAGTAATCGAGCAGAACTTCATTTTTTGATCCCATGAACACAGAAGCGACATGAATTTGAGATGACTCCCAGGGCTGTGTCTGGCATTGTGGTAGTCATCATCCTCATCTTCCTGAGCATCCTGGTTGGAGCATGGGCCATCTACCAGAAGGTCCAGTCCTGGAGGCACCCCCGGAACCACATCCAGTATGCCCCCATTGTCATGCAGGATGACTTCCTGGATGGTGGCAGCCAGGAGGAGATGGAGACCATTGGATCATGGAGTAGGGTGGAGGACCTAGGACCAGACTCTGATACGGAGGCAGGTCGGTGGGGTCATGGAGGGGGCGGGGCAGGATAAGAATGGATCACAGGGTATCAGATGGGTCTTGTTGCATAAATACTGCGATTAATCTCAACCCTAGAAATTAAATGAAACTCTTCATTTGTTGACTACTGAATTTTGACTACTGAATGTTCATAGGATGAATATAGAGACTAATTTAGTTCTTGTGCACAGAGATCTACTGCATAATACAGACAATAATAACGATTGCCGGTATTATAGCAGGTTCTTGGATAGTGAATATATACATGTACATGTACAGTATCCAACGAACGGAGTTGATTTAACTTGAATCCTGCATGAAAACATGGCAGCGCACTAAACGGCTTCAGAGCTTCATTGGAATATCTCAGATTTTTCATAAGGGTGTACTCACTTGTTGGATACTGTACATCATGTAGTCATGTTTGCTGATGGTTCATTTCTTTGTTTATAGACCGATCCGAGAAGTGATGTCCCCAAGTTAGTGCGTATTATACATAGTGTGTATGTAACTCTATGGTTAAGTGGTAATGAATCATAGAGTTACATACTGGTACGCACTATTTCTCTACTGCGTGCGCTACCAAAGATCAAACATAGAGTTAATTCAGAGAAGTGTAACTCTATGAGATCATAAAGCGCACATTTATAATCTGCATACAGCTGTGGGACACCGCATGCGGGACACCGCAGAAATGCACTACACTAACTCTATGGGGGCACCACAGCTGTAGCGGATCATCTGCTGCCCTGAACGATAAGCCGGATCGGTCTATTCCCGAGTGGCAATTACGTAGTCAAGCATAACATGTACTTATTTACATTTTCTCCTGGATAGAGTGGAAATATGTTTTGCCATAGGATATTATTGCCAGGCTTAGATTTGATCCAACAGCCTCTGGATAAACGAACTGAACTGCTTTTTCAAAGCACCCGAGCTGGAAGTGAAATTACCTACATTCAATTTATAGGGTGTTGTTTAATCGCTACTATTTATGCAAGAGGTTGTTCGTCTTTGTACATATATCTACATGTGTATAACTGTTTATATACATGTATTTAATGGTGAATTCACTCTTTGTAATACTGGTACCTTGACAACACTTTTTATCAAAAGAATATGTTCTTTTTTCACAATCAAAAAATTTTTTGTACCATAGTGAGTTCTTTTGCCTCCAACTGGCGGCTTTTTCAGACTGCATCGTAGTGGCAGTATGATGCTGATCGTGAAAGAATGGTTTCAAATACGTGTGAGAGAATGTATTGGCCTGACTCTCTGTTCATGGTGTTGGGAGTTTTTCTGATGTGTATTGCCTCCCTTATCCATCTTGATGGCGATGATCTTCTCTGGCAAGAATATGGCTCTTGCCCCATTGGATGGAATGATTATTGGTAGCAACATGATCTCCAATGGCTGATTTATGAATGATGTCTGCAGATTGCTTCCTTGATCAAGTGAAGGGGATTTGATTAATGTTTTTGACTTCCTCTATGTGCTCATCTCTTCTTGTTCCGAATTGTCTACGTGTCTCCCCGATGTATGTTGCTACAAAGTCTTTGCAGGGAATTTAATACACAACTCCTGCTGTGTCATCAACTTTCTGTTTGTCTTTAGGGTGGACAAGCAGGCTTCTGATGGTTTTGTGAGGCTTAACAGCAGTAGCAACATCATACTCGATCTAGGAAACAATCTGCGGACAATAAGCCATTGGAGATCATGTTGCTACCAATAATCACTCCATCCAATGGGACAAGAGCCGTATTCTTGCCAGAGAAGATCATCGCCATCAAGATGGATAAGGGAGGCGATACACATCAGAAAAACTCCTAACACCATGAACAGAGACTCAGGCCAATACATTCTCTCACATGTATTTGATACCATTCTTTCACGATCAGCGTCATACTGCCACTACGACGCAGTCTGAAAAAGCCGCCAGTTGGAGGCGAAAGTACTCACTAAGGTACAAATTTTTTTTTCTTGATTGTGAAAAAAGAATATATTCTTATGAAATCACCAGTCAGATGAATCTTATTCAGGACTTTTTATCACAGTTCTTAATCCGTTTTTGGCATTGCAAGTTAATTTGGATTAGGGTATTTCCAGATAAGCTATCGAAGAGCCATTGCAAAATGAGAAATCTGTGTTCGTCGGTCATATTTCAATCATGTGAAACTAGAAAATTTTGCATACTGATATTTGAAATAAGTACCATGTTTTTAAAGCAAGAAATCTTCAAGAAATTGCAGAATTGAGTATTGCATGCAATTCAATTATTTTGGAGCCTGTATCTTTCGCGAAATATGAACCTTTTTTAAATATGCAAAGTTTCTTATGCACAAAGTTTCTGGCTCTGCATTATATAACCTTACATGAAATATTGCAACTACATGTATTCATAACACAGGTATTCTGAAAAAGTACTATTATTTACATGTTCATGTACAAGTACCTTTTTTTTTTCATTCCACCTATATTTTGAGCTCCGTGGAATTTGGATTAAAATGGCGGTAACTCTTCTCAGGTAAAATAAAATTGCAATTTTTTTTAATGAAAAAGAGATAATATTGAATGGCAGATTGAAAGTATTTGTAATGGATTTCTCATTCAGCTTGCATTTCAAATGAGATTAAACCCTTGATTTCTTTGGGCGAAGTATTCAACAAGCTAAAGACCATAGGCTGAAGTATTCAACGTTAATGATCTATGCATTCCATCTTGGGTTATGGACAGCTACAAGAAATTACAATCTCTGATCAACAGGCAGTTGATGTACATGTAGCAACCTCTGGGAAGACTGGGATATCATTATGAAAACATTTTTAAAAATCTAATTCTAAGTACATGCGTTTATATATAATTGACCCTTTCCTGTACTAGAAGTAAATGTAGATAAATGCAGTGCAATATTAGCTATTTATACGAAAGGTTTGGAGCTATTTTAGGCAAGAAACAAGTAAATTGGTTTATTATGTTGTGTATTGTAAAAAATCAACAAATTATGAACAGAATGATGATATATGAGTGAAATATAATCTATTGAGAGTTGGAAGGGAGTTAATGGTTAATGCCTATACATTAAATCTTTTGTACAGATTTGGTAGCAGAAAGAAAATTGATCAAATATATATGTAGTCTCACATTGTCCATCTTGCTTAAAGAGATATGGTGTGATATTCCATTCACGATTTACGGTGAATTTTAGTGTAAATATCTGAAATGAATGTAATACAACTGCTGGACTCTGCCCTATGCTAGGACCCCTGCACCATGTCCGCTCTCCGCAATACGATGAGAGTGCTTTTGGGAACACTTGTCCTTGTAGCTTGTAGTACCTTGTACCTTATCCCTGAAGTCCTCCACCAGGAAGTGTAACGCAGGAGCAGGGCTGATGAGAATGGTGGTATTACTTCTTTTGGTAATGAGGAGGCCTTTGCATATTTAATTTTATTTTGAAGACATGTGTACTTTTGGAAGTGACGGTTTCGCTTGGGAGGCTGTTCCAGCAAGATATTACATCTGAGAAGAATGAGTTTGCCAGCTGGCTTGTAGAAATGAAGTTGGCAATAACTTCATACTGTTCATCACGAGTATGTCGTCTAGCTACTTTCTTTGAAGCATATACATGTACTTGTATCTCTAGGTCTAGGTGGAGTTCTCCATGAATGATCTTATAGAAACTGATAAGGCGTAGACTTTTTTTTTCTATCCTCAAGGGATAGAAGTAAAAACTCTCATTGGTTTTACACGCTTACAGGCACTGTAGTTTTACGTCACTGCCCCGTGATGAGAAATATTTTTTGCCTCTCATTTGTTTGATATCCATCCTGAGGAAAAACTTCATAGCATCCTAGGTTTGCGTGTGTCTTGCAACTGACCAGCTTAAAGCAAAGAAATATTACGATTATTATTTGAGGGCCTACCAAAACTGTACATATTCTGAAGACAGGTTTCTGGCTCTTTAACAGACACTATGAATATTCTGCTGAAATAAGCTACAAGTGTGCCATCTATAAACAAAATGTTTATGTACACTTACAACCTCTTTAAAATGTTTTTTTTTTGTGCTGAATACAACAAAAAATAATCATGTATTTAATTGCATTACATTTTTAAGCATCGTCATTATGATTTCAACACCGATGCATAGTATGTGCAATAGGAATTTTGTTCAAATTTAGAAACTTTCATTTATTCGTTTAAAAAGTCTATTTGTGTGATTGAGCAAGATTCATTTGCAAGCTAGACAAGAGAATGAATAAGTGCATTTGTATTAAGCTTTTATTTTCCACAAAAGAGAGTACATTTGACATGTTTTTGTTGTCATAGTTCTGGCATAAACTTTGACCTGAATTGTGTGCTCAAACTGATATATTCCGCATCATTTGTTTTTCACATATATTTCAAAAAGAGGTTTGAATAGAGAATTAAAAGACAACAAAGTATAGAGAAACGTGATGGCAGTTTGAAGGCTCACTGATCATGACCTTGATATTTCCAAAGCATTCCATATGAACAAGCATGGGCAACAGAACTAAACGAAATGGTAACAATTATATGGGCACTTTACGTAGAAATTGTTCAACAACATATCCTCTGTTTTCATGTATGACATTTGTTTTGGAGGTCAGATGGGGTATTCAATCAATCCCTTTCAATTAATCAATCCTTTTGTCTCAAGGCAAGCATTGTAAGCATTACATAGGATTTTTTTTTTCTGTTTTATTGTCTGCTATTAAATGTGACAGATGTGATTTATTCATGGGAAACACAAATCTGTTCTGATTTCTCTCTTGTTATTATAAGATACTTATTTATTTGTTATAATCATAAAACCTGCCGGCATGCCTGTAAACAATGGTTTTAAACATATTGCTTGAGATGAATAATGGGAAAAAAAAATTAACTTCAATATCAACATATTTGATATTATCTTGATATCTTCACAGCCCTTCTGGAAAATTCATTGCAGTAGGGCAATTCCACGGTAACGGAATTACACTGTACAAAATGTAATTCTGTTACTAAAATTTGTAGAGTTTGTGTGCCTGTTTTGTACCTTGCCTTCCGTTTTACCATTCAATACTATGAAAATATGCCCATTTTTGCACCTGCACTCTTTCATTCCAACAATTTTCTACTTAAATTCATGATATTGTGGTAAACAACCTTAATTACCAGAAAATGGTTCCATTTTCAAAGAACAAAAATGTCTTGTATAATCAAAACATGCATTAAACCAATACGGACTGGGATGTTGAATTCCTTTTTGTTTAAGCTTCTTTTAATTCAAGGATTTGGCTATTGAGGACTATCAACGTGATTGTTTTTACTATAAATCTGAAATGAGCTGATTGTTCTTCCCATGTGGAATTGCCCAGTATGGTATAATCCAAAAGGGTAATAATAAGCTAGGAGAGTCCTACTGAAATTCTCTACAAGAAGTTTGTGTCAGGAGTAATAACGACATTGGCATACCACTCCCCATAAACAACAAAATAACGATCATTATTATTATTATTTGGTTTGGTGTCACCTGTGCCTGGGAGGCAGAAAGCGAACTGAATCACTGTAACCATCAGGTCTCTCCTCCCGATATCACTGATTGGGGGTGTGCAGGTGGACCACATACACCAGGGTTTCCCCGTACTCTTAAATACAAATAGTGCGTTGGGATCTTCAACATGTAAGGGTGATGACTCTCCTTTTATACATGGGACCTCCATTTAACATCCTATCCGAGGGACGGAGTGTTTTCCACTGTAGCATAGCCTGCGTCTATGAAACCGGGGAGGGGCATGATAACACACAACGTAGGCTTCAGCCATCTGCCTGGGTTGGACTCAGGGAAAAAAATACACGGGGGCTCGGGGCGATTTCGCCCCCGAAAAGCCAAAAAGAGCCCTGGAAAACTAAAAAAGAGCCCCTGAAATTCTCATAGGGTCCAATGTAAATTGAAATACAATGTAGAAAATCCGGGCAGGTGGGCTCAAAAAGTAGCCCCGGAAAAAAAATTATTAACTTTTTCCCTGGTTGGACTCGAACCGACGATCGCCCCAATGAATGGAATTACACTGATTACGATTCCAATTGGTATAGTGCTTTCGCTGTTAATAAAAATAAATTGTTCAAAACACTTCACCGTGTATACTGTAAAGTGTGTTACCAGATTCTATTGTGTTGAATTACTGTATTTGGCACTATATGCTACAATTTCCTGGGGGAGCATTCCAGCTGGTCACCAGTTTTCAACTTGTCCCTTTCATTCCCACGTATTGAAAAGAGCAGATTTTGTGAATGTATTGCTAGCAGTCTGCTATGATGCATGTAGCTTTTTATAACTATAATTGATTACTGTATAATGAAATGACTGAAATGTGGAAATTAGAAAAACATAGGTTAATGTCAAACATCATTATTTGCCTCTTTATTGACATAAAGTCAGAGGTATTGTGATAATATTAATACTGTTATATTTATTTTATGTGTAATATTTATTTTTGAACATGGGTAATATTTAATTCTTGTCAGTATTGCGTCGCTGAATTGTTAGGAGAATCTCCTCATTTAGAGTATTCAATGTGTATTATGTTTTCTGATGTGCAAAATGTTGTTGCTGTTAGTTGAAGTTAACATTTTTGAAGAAAAAAAAATCTTTTGTGGATCATACTTGTACATGTAACAAAATGACATGTAATTGGATATTACCATTTTGATACCATCGTGAAGTTTTGTTGAGCCAGTATTTGATTGCAGTACTTATTTTAAAATCAGTTTTCACTATTTGAAATTACATGTAGCTCTGAATTTATGGTAGTTTCTATAAAATATTTGTTTATGAGAAAAAATGAATAAAATTTGCTGTGAAGGAACGAAAAGGTATTAGTTGTCATTTATATCATTAATGAACATTGCTCCATATAGCTGGTATATATGCTGTAGGTGTTTTAAAGGGATGGTGAGATATGGTTAACTATCACCAACATATATGTAAAATAATACTATGAACAGGAAGAATTAGGGTCAAAGATGAATTAGCTTCAATACAGAACGTGTTTTAATACAATTAATAAAATAAATCACATTGTGATTAACTTAGGCGACCTATATAAACATTTCGTACCATTTAAAATGAAATGCAATATGGTTAATTTAAGGCTGACTTAAAGTTTAACTTAGGATTAACACAAGATAAGGATTACAGTTACACGTGAGACACAGATTTACATAGAGAACATATATGTTTTCAGTAATTCAAATCAAATCAAGATAATACGGCCTCCATAATAGCCACTTTTCCTCACTTGATGGCATTGCCTCTTAGCTTTTCATTCATCTTATTTTTATCAAAGATCTGTCGGCCTGTCCCTTCCCCCTCCAACCCTCCATGCTGGACTCCACTAGTATTAATTCTGTTTTGTTTGCTTTTGTTTTTGTTGTGATTTTTTTTTTTTGGTTCTCAGGCACAGTTTTGGATTAGGAATAGGGTCATTTAACATCCAGAGAGAGAGAGAGAGAGAGAGAGAGAGAGAGAGAAAGGGTGAGTTTTAAAATGTCCCTGGGTTTCCTTGAAATGATAGTTTCGTGATGATTGAAACGATGACAGTTGCTTTCCTCTTCCTTGAAAGGAGTGACGACTGTTTATCAGGCCTATCTCTCTCTCTCTCGGTGCCACACGCACACGCACCCCCACGCGCGCGCGCACACACACACACCCACACCCACGCATCCAAGTCTACATCACTCTCCTTCCGAGGACAACTATTGTCTCCTGTCCTCGCAAGGCTGACGGAATAAACCTCAAATCCTTTGACAACCGAGGACTACTGTTTACCAACCGAGGACTATTGTTCTCAGGAATTTTCTTTGATCACTGTCCTCCCTTGCAATGCTATATAAACCCATCTACACCCACACAATATTTTATTAAAGACCTTTCCCCCTCCTATATGATAGCTTCGTGATGATTAAAAAAATGACAGTTGCTTTCATCTTCCTTGAAAGGAGTGACGACTGTTCATTAGGCCTATCTCTCTCTCTCTCTCTCTCTCTGTCTAGGTTCCACACCCACGCACACGCACCCACGCACTTTTTTCACCCACGCACACACGCACCCACACCCACACCCACACATAATTCATTAAAGACCCTTCCCCTCTCCCTACCACTCCGACCCCCATGCTGGACTCCATTCATGTAATGTAGTTTGAAACGCGACATGCATATACATGTAGGCCTATACATTTGGTGTTCATTTTGATCC
>JAPZVO010002101.1:0-11194 GCA_029962745.1 Echinometra lucunter | reverse complement strand
ATATTCAGATTCAGATTCAGTTTTATTTCCAACAGAAATAACAAATATTTATACAAATCATTTTCATAGATTATAACAAATATTACAATACATTAATAATAATCATGATAACTAACATATAAAAATATAATACAAAATATTTTATAGACAAATAATATATAGTTAGGATAGAAGAAAAGTATCTGTGGAAATGGGGGATTCCCTAAAAAGCATAGCTTGTATAATGTGAATCCCCCTAAGAAGAGAATAGAGGAGAGAGGGAGAGAGAGAGACGCAATGGTTGCTATTTGCCTACGGAGATTACTGAATAGATTAAAAAGAACAGGATAACTCACAGAACAAGACAAAACGAAAAATAATAGAATAAAATGAAAAAAAAAAACAAAAACAAAAACAAAACAGGACGACAAAAGGAGAAATAAACGTAAAATAGATTCAGGACAAATTTCGACCGAAAAGAGAGGATAAAACAAAATGATAGACTAACAAAATAACTTTACGTCTGAGAGGAGATGATACCGAGCGGGGGATTAGAAATGAAGACCTCGGTAGGATTTAAGTAAAACGTTTTTAAGTTTTCTTTAAAAGAATATATGGAAGGGCTGTTTTTTATGTTATTGTCGAGGGAGTTCCAAAATCTAGGGCCATCGAACATAAATGTACTCTTTGCTAATAAAGTTCTAAAACGGGGTAAATGAAATTCGTCAGATTGCCGAGTAGGGTAATTATGAAAAGACCGATTAAGAGGAAACATAGAATCAAATACACGTGGAAGTGTGTTTTTGTCAAAGTTAAACATAAATTGTCCTAAATGAAATAAATATAGGTCGTTTATCTTCAGGCAATTTGCAATCAAAAAATAGTGGGTCAGTGTGGTGAACGAAAAGCTGAATTATGAATAACACGAAGGGACTTCTTTTGCAGTAATAACAGTCTATCTAAATGGTTTGATGGGTGCTGCCCCAGGCAAGTATCCCATAATTCAAGTAAGGCAAGATCAGGGAAGAATATAGCATTAAAAGTGATGACGACGAAAAATGATATTTCAGTTTATTATAATGCCAATATTTCGCGAAATAATCTTACATATACAATCTATGTGGTATTTCCAGGAAAGCTTATTATCAACGGTAACACGAGAAATTTAATGAATGTGACACTTTCTAAATTAGTGTCATCTAAAACAATGTCATGGGAAGTGTATCAATGGAATTGCTAAATAGCATATATTTAGTTTTAAGTAAATTAAGAGACAATTTGTTGGATCTTATCAATAGTGTGACTTTTAAAAGTTCATTATTAACAGTATTTACTAAGTATGTGGATTTTTTATGGGAATAAAATATATTAGAATCGTCTGCAAAAAAGAATGAACGAAAGGATATCAGATGATTTACAAAAGTCATTAATATAAATAATAAATAATAAAGGGCCCCTAACAGACTGCCTTGCGGACTCCACAATTAATGTACTGCATGTTGGATGCATGACCATTCAAAGATACAAATTGACGTCTGTCGGACAAGTAGCTTCTGAACCACTCCAGGCCTTCCCGCGCACACCATAATGAGAAAGTTTATGTAATAAGATATCATGGTTAATGGTGTCGAAGGCCTTGGAGAAGTCCAGAAAAATGCCGACTAGATGTGAGCAATTATCAAAAGCGTGAGCCACTTTATCAACGAAATTCAATAATGCATGTTCTGTGTTGTGTTTTTCTCTAAATCCAAACTGAAAGTTAGAAAAAATATGTGAGATTTTAAAAAATCAATTGTTTTGCTATAAACAACTTTTTCTAAAATTTTTGACAAGGATGATAATAAAGAAATTGGGCGATAATTACTGACACTTAACTTGTCACCCTTTTGTATAATGGAATGACCTTGGCAATTTCATGCGATCAGGGACTTGACCGGAGGTTAGAGAAATGTTTAAAAATATATGTCAAAGGATCGACAATTTCAGATATTATACCTTTTAAAATAAAGTTATTGACATCATCATAACCAGGACTTTTTTATTATTCAAATTAGATACAATATCAGTAATATCTTTTTTGACTACGGGAGTGAAAAATATTGAACTAGAATTAGGTGTACCTAGGTAATCATAAAAGTGTTTTGTTGAAGGGGGATGTCTCTAGCTAGGTTAGTTCCTATAGATGAAAAATAGTCATTAAAATATTAGCTATATTATCAGGATCTCCAATAATATCACCGTTAGACCTTATTTCAGTTATATCGGACTTGTTATTGGATAAATTCATGGCTTGTTTAAGAACTTTCCATGTATTTTGAATGTCGTGTTATACAGAATTATTTGATCAGTAAATATTTTTTCTTTGCCAAACGTATTGTTTTGGTTAAAGTATTCTTATATGTGGTGTATTTAGTTTTTGCCTGAAGAGTACCTTTAAGTTTGGAATTATAATATAAATTATTTTTTCTGTTGATTGAACGCAAAAGTGCTTTAGATATCCAAGGAAGTCTTGGTGATTTTTTGTAGTTAGTTTGTCTATCTTTTACTTTTGGAATATGCTTATCTAATTCACTAATAAAAATATTCAGAAAGTTATTGAAGCATATGTTTACATCATTATTGTTATAAATAGGTGACCAGTCAACAGACTCTAACGAAACACCCAGTCTTGCAAGATTCTCTGGAGTAGGTCTCCGCCTTGATGGCTTGGAAGGATTAATACATGAGTGCTTAAGGGTAATATGTGACATAATAGGAAAGTGATCAGTCAGATCAGATAATATTATTTCAGAATCAGGAGTCGGCATGACGTTACAAAATATGTTATCAATAAGTGTTGCAGAGCGATCTGCAATGCGAGTGGGTTTTGATATTAATGGCAAATATGAAGATGTCAAAAATGTTTCAAGAAATTCATGGGCAGTATTGTTACTGTCATGCTTCAATATATCGATATTGAAATCCCCTAATATAAAAACATGTTTGTTCACCAACAATGGATTTCTAACCAAGTTAGAAAGGTAAGTAAAAAATCATTATGATTAGAATTTGGTGGTCTATATATAACACCTATGATTATATTTTTGGAATTTGGGACATTGAGTTCGATAAAAAGTGACTCTACATATTCATTCATATTAGTGATTTCGTTGTGAATTTTGTATTCGTAATTGTGGGAAACATATAATGCAACACCACCGCCATGTCTATCTTTCCTGTTATTAAAAACGAAATCATATTGATCTAGTGCAAATGGAATATTGGATTCATCAGTTAACCAAGTTTCTGTAAGTCCAATAATGGAAAATGAATTTCTAGATGAATTATTGTCTAATAGCAGTTGGAACTCTTCGAAGTGTTTATTTATGCTTCTTATGTTTAAATGTAATAAAGAAAAAATATCTTTGGAGAATTGTCTAGTAGTGTTTTTGAATTGAAGTTCAGTGATGTATTCTGATGAAGGATTGCGAATTAAATCATGATCAGTGTGGAAATCAAGAAGTTCTGATGATGCATTAATGTTGTTTGCTACAAAGTGGTTGTACACCGAATTAACCTGAGGGTAGCCATTTGAATTACTAGGCGTATTTAATTAATGGAGAGGTCATCATTACTCAAAGAATAAAACGGCATATCAATTAAGGTATTCACGGAAGTACAGTTAGCGTCTCAACATTCACTACTACTTTCGGCATTGAGTTAATAAAACAAGAGTAATTAAGATAAAAGGTCCTGTGTGGGAACAAATAAGTAACAGACATACAGAGAAACGAAAACACATACATGTACAAACAAATAACGAATTCATAAAGCTTCGAGAGAGGGAAGCATTACATGATTTAGCAGAAATCCTCGTAGGCAGAGCGGACGAACGCGTCAGAGAGCAAAGACAGTGAAGATACATCGTTGATAATTACTGGAGAGATGCCCAAAGAAAAAATCAGTATAATAAGAAATGCAAGTGATGAAATATAATGATACTCCATACAGGTGGGCAAATAACAAGATTAAGCATAAGCAAAATCAATATCATGGACATGAAAACAGAACATGAAAAGAGGCGCCCATAATTTTTGTATCGTACAATTGAAAATAGATTGTCATTGTTGCTAATTTTGGTATAGACATGCAAACAAGAAAATTACTTTAAAAAAAAAAAACATATACATACACATACATGCACATATATACACATATATACACATATACATATATATATATATATATATATATATACACATACATACATATACATATACATACATCAGAGCAATGTATAACAAAGAAGAATCGCTATAAATGCATAAAAGCGAAACAATTCGTAAGTTGCAAATTTCATCCAAAGGGCATGAAGGGAAGTACATGAAATTGTGAAACACTAAGGCATTTCCAAAAACAAGCAATAAAGTAAAGAGCGCGATACTGATGGTAGAGTCACTAGTGTTAGTGTTCTTATGGACATTGCTCGGCCTTGGCTGACTGAAGTCACCAAAACCGAGCAATGCCCATACCAACTGGAATCAGGTGTACATATTAAGCAAATTACCTCCATACATTCTGAGAAACAACAGTCATTGTTACTATTTAGGATTGCAACACGGTAAATGTATGGATAACAAATTCATGCAACATAGCATTGAGCGCTCTAAAATAGAAAGTGAATCGCTCAACCAAGAACCGTACAATGCCCATGCCAATAGGGTCTGGTTTTCACATTGATGTTGAACAAATCAATGCATGCTTATATCTAAAAAGGCGTAATTGTGCTATAGATATGAACAACGTAAAGCCATGCACAGAATAAATGTATACAAGTGAAAACTTATATCAAAACATCATGCACTAGATAACAGGAGCATCGCCCAATCGAGGCAATCATGCCCAAAATTATACCAACAAGAGTCATGTGTTCAAGATATATTAGTTTAGTTTGGCGATGGATCATTCAATGTTGAAATCGTTTAAAACACGCGGGAAATTACTCAATAACAAATAGTTCCTAAAACCTGCATTAACGCATTCAAAATACTTGTGAGTTATTATTTCGCCACCCAAAACGGAACGATATCCATACCAACAAGGGTCAGGTATTTACGTATAAACAGATACCCTTAATAGAAGCAGTCTAAAAAATCAGCATTGTGTTATTTTGATTATGAATGGGGTAAATGGCATTCAAACAAGATACTCAAACAGTTTGAAACAGACATCAAAGCCTGACCATTAGATAATCATGATAATAGGAGTATTGTAGGACCAAAGCCGAGCAATGCCCATGCTAACCAAAATATGCAATTAAACATATTATCGCTCAACCAAAATCGAAAAAAATACAATACCAGTCAAGACCAGATGTTCACATTCTAAAGTCCTTCAAAACATGTTTAGAAGAAGCGGAATAAAGGACAATGTAAAGTCTTTCAAATAGATAATATATTCTTATATAGAGAGAGTTGTCGATGGCGCTTTAATGTTAAAATACTTTTAAAAGCGCGGGAATTTGCTTAACAATAAAAAGAATCAGAAAACATGCAATTAAAGCATTATAAAGCATCATGATTAATGAGCACCGTCCAACCAATACTGAACGATTCCCATACCAATCAGAGTCCGGTTTTCAAAACTGAACTAAAATTATCGTTAATGCGTGCCCTGAGAATGTAGTCATTGTATTTGAGAAAATGAACGAAGTAAAGGCATGCAAAGAATAAATACATACAAGTGAAAACATGTATCAAAGCATCATGCACTGGATAACAGGAGCATCGCTCAATCGAGGCAATGTCCAAAGTTATACCAACAAGGGTAAACAAGTGTCATGTGTTAACCATGTTAACAGATTACATCTATTCATGCTTAGTAAAGCGATAATGATACCATAATGAATATGAACAGAGTAAAGTCATGTGAAAAGGATATTATACTCGTTTAGTTTGGCGATGGATAATTCAATGTTGAGATTATTTAACAACAAATAGTTCCGAAAACCTGCATTAACGCATTATAAAATACTTGTGAGTTATTATTTCGCCATCCAAAACCAAACGATATCTATACCAACCAGGGTCAGGTATTACGCATAAACAGATACCCTCAATATACTTAGAAGAATCAGTCATTGTTATTAACAATATTAACAAGGTAAAGTCAGGTAGACAAGAGTATATAGTTTGGTGGACAATGAGACTACATGTAGAGTTGAAATTCTTTAAAACAGGATGAAAAGTTTTCATTAAAGTATGCGTACTATATTCCAACAAAACGATCTCAATGCCAACCAGAGTAAAGTTTTCATATTACAACTCTCCTAAAAATTCAGCATTGTTCTTATTTTGATTACGAACGGGGTAGATGGTATTCAAAAAAGATATTCAATTAACAGTTTGAAACAGACATCAAAGTCCGAGCATTAGATATTAGGTAATAGGAGTATTGTCGGATAAAAGCCGAGCAATGCCCGTGCCAACCAAAAATGTGCAATTAAAACATTATCGGTCAACCAAAACCGAGAAATTACCATACCAGTCAAGACCAGGTGTTAACATTCTAAGATCCTTCAAAACATGCTTAGAAGAAGCGGAATAAAAGACAATGTAAATTCTTTCAAATAGATAATAATTCTTATATATAGAGAGTTTGTCGATGGCGCTTTAATGTTATAATACTTTTAAACGCGCGGGAAATTGCTTAACAATAAAAAGAATTTAAAACACGTGGGAAATTTGCATTAAAGTATTTCCCCCCTAAAAAAAAGCCTGCCTGGGTCATTACATGTATGAGTACGATATGCCAACAGAACGATCAAAATACCAACCAGAGCACAGTGTTCATATAACAACTCTCCCAAAAATTTAGAACTGTTACTATTTTGATTACGAATGGGGTAAATGGCATTCAAACAAGATACTCAAACAGTTTGAAACAGACATCAAAGCCTGACCATTAGATAATCATGATAATAGGAGTATTGTCGGACCAAAGCCGAACAATGCCCATGCCAACCAAAAATATGCAATTAAAACATATTATCGCTCAAAACCGAAAAATTTTCATACCAGTCAAGGCCAGGTGTTCACATTTACATAATTTTTTTTTTTTTTTTTTTTAAAGTCACATTTTGCTATTAAAGCGTCAAACATGTAGACATGAAGGCTGACTTTCAAATTTGCATACAGCAAGCAACAATTTTAAATACATTGTGGGTATTTAATTCATTATAATGAATTTGATAGTAAAGTTTTCCAACCATTTATCAGGCAGACCAACTAATGTTGTCAGAGATAAACATGAAAATATGTGATTTCACACACATATCAAAATGATAGGTCGACTTGAAAAAATGATTTTTTTTTTCACAATTTAATGGGCAAAAGAGCCTATTCAAATACACGTGGCACAGGCCGTGTAATAAATGCAGGTTAACAACAACATTCAATTGAGTTAGGAGTCAAAATTATTGCCAAGGTATCGCAAAAATAGTTATTTAAGTTTTATCAATAGCATGACTAACTGAGAAATACACGAAAGAAAAAAAAAAGAGAAATGGCATTCGAATATGCAATGTACACTAGCCATTGCAGTTACACAATTTGGTCGTTGATGCATAGTAGAGCTTTTTGGTTGTTGTTGTTTGCATCTATAGGCACATTTTGCACGAGAAAAGTGAATTGATAATTGATGTACAGAACTTTCGTCTTGTAAATACCAATTCGAAAAAGAGAATATTACTATTTAATAACGAATATGAACGATTACATCATAACAAAACAAATGTAGATACATGTAATTGAGAAATTTCGGCACTAGGCCCACATCCTCGCAATGAACATGTTCTACTACAAACGACATCGCCTAAAATTGAGAAAAAAAGTTCAGTATAATAACAAAATGCTGGCCATATTCAAAGGTCCATTTGCTCCTGAAACAAAGATGAAGGCGAAGTGTTATTGTTTTTATTAATCGTTTATTTGTCCTTTTTTAACGATTTGGACGAAAATTGATTATATTGTCTAATTTCTGCGGCATTTCGAAATCAACTCCTATTCGATGCTTGTAAAAGTAAATTCATTTCTGCCGCATTTCAAAATCAGCTCCCTTTCGATGCGTGTATAAATCAGTTTATTATTTCTGTCGCATTTAAAAATCAACTCATTTTCGATGTTTGTATAAATCAGTTTATTATTTCTGTCGCATTTCAAAATCAACTCCTTATTCGATGCTTGTATAAATCAGTTTATTATTTCTGTCGCATTTCAAAATCAACTCCTTTTCGATGCTTGTAATAAATCACTTCATTATTACTGCCACATTTCAAAATGAACTTCTTTACGATGCTTATGTAATTTACTTTAATAAGGATCGATTAGGGCAGAAAGAGCGTGAAAGATAACTTGCCTTATCCCCGGGCCTTATCCTGTCCAGGTAGCCCAAGCAGTAGGTAGTGATCCACTGGGGAAGACTGGGCGGGTTTGGAGAATTACCTTGGATCCGACAAGACGTATTCGCGTCGAAACTTTCTCTTGCCGCCGGAGTCGATATGCTTCTGCGGCGAGGCGTCCCCGTTCCTTCTTCAGCTTAGGGGGAAGGTCACTGCGGATGGTGACTCGAGAGAACATCGGCACACTCGTCGCCTGCTGAGCTGGGTTTGATGGGTTGGACTCGGCGCCTCTCTGGCGCGGTTGAGATTCAAAGGCGCGAAGTAGGCGATCTCTGTCGAACATCGACGAAAAACGGATGATGATCGGGCTAGGTCCGGGGTCTTGCTGTGGTTGGCCGACCGGTTGCTTAACGTTTCCGTTACGAGGCTTGGGCAAACGATGGGCGTTTACTAGGGGTATCTTTCGGGCATCGTCTGGGGCGATCCTTAGGAAGTGGCACAAGATTTCCTGGACAGTAGAAAGTATGTTTTCATTTAGCCTGTCGGGAATACCATAAACGAGAAGATTCTGCTTCCGATGATGTATCTCAATTAGCGTAAGCCTTGTCTCAATCTCCTCCTCCTGCTTTTTTATTTTGTCCTTTAGCAGTGGGATTTCATTCTTTTCCAGAGCAGACACTTTGTCGGTGACGAAATTCACTTTCTTGTCCACTTCAGAAATCGACTTCTTAGTTTCTGCTAAATCACACTTGATAGTAACTAATTGGCTCAAAACGCTATCCAGCTTTCCCGACAAAGATGAATTCATTTCGGCCATGCTAGTAAGCACTCGATCTGAGCCCGCATCAGTAACGTCGCTCAAGTCAAACGTTGAGGCAGAGTCACTCGCCGTAGGTCCGGTCGTAGGTCTTTCACGTAACTCGGTATCAGCAAGATCAGCGGCGTTATAGGTAGCCATACCTGATACTGAAGGTTTAGGTTGGGCCTTTCCTTTACCTTTGACTTTAGGTTCGTTAGTTTTTCGTAGATTATAAGTAGATTTCTTCGGCGATAAACGTTTACTCATAACGATAAATTAATTTGCCACCAAAATGTAGATTACAAATGCATTTCTCAAAGTAGGTTTGAATTTCGCGGGCAAGAGCTCCCAGAGACGCGTCCGTTCGCTACGAAGGCATGACAGTGTTGAGTCATGCAGTGGAGAAAATGTAAATATTAGGGGGTGTTCAGATTGACTGAAATGGTATACTGCTTTGTAAGGTGGCTCTGAAGTTCTAAACAAATTTTTTTGAACATTTTGAAAAGGGTTCAAGTCACAAATAAGCCTACCAGATATAGGGCCCCCATGTTATGCATGAAACTGAAATTTACAGTTCGGCAGAATTTATGCTGAAACAAGTCAACTGTGTTGATATGTTATAGTTTTATAATGGTACAAAGAACTCTTGATTTTACCATTGTTTTTGGGAAGAAGAATGTGTTGATAATAATTCAGACTTACATTTCAAACTTACATGTAAGTTTGAATTGTTATCAACACATTTACTGGACTAATAAAAACAGGAATTTTGACATGAATTTATGCTTCTGTATTATGCAAAGGATTATAATTTGAGTTTCTGTATACTTTTAATCTCCTGTTATCCACAAACAACACTAGTAAACATGCCTGAGAAAATGGTTTTGGTTCCCTGTGTGCATGTACCCAACATTGTTTATGGACAAGAAAAATCCTTTTCATCAGTATCCAAGTGTTATTGTAATAAAGGCGTAATACAAACTGCACTTATTTGTTTCCTCCATGATAACTAACTGCCAGAGGCGTGGACAGAGAAAATCGCCTTTCAAATAGTTTATAGGGCATTTCTACATTAACAAGAGATAGAGTGAGTCTTGAGTCTTGTTTTGGCACGTAGCTTTGCTCTTTCACGGTTAGGAAATCAATACAGAATGAAATGATATTGATTTTCCCCTGCGGGTGAACTCTTCCTAGGGCTCTATGCACAATAGATATCTTGTTAAGTGAGAAAGTTATCCAAGAGGTATTACTACCATAATAAACTCACCTCTTGAAACTGGAGTGCTGTGAATGCACTGGTTCATACATGCACATGTAGGAAGTGACTAGAATTTAAGAAAACTGAAATGAATTTATTCACAGTGGTACAGAAGAAAGATTTATAAAAGTAACAGCAACAAAGAAAAAGAAATGACAAAATGATGAGCTACATGTATTCCTAGCAGGTTTCAAAAACAATAGTGTGCTCCAGGTAATGCGCTTTACACCTCTGATTTCTCGAAGGGCCTACTTCGATACTGATTTGAATTACATTCATATTCTTTTTTTTAGTGTCTTGTATCTCACTTTCTGAGCATTTTATTTTCTTTCAAAGATTGATGTGAAATGAGGGTCATCAAGCAAAAACTTGGAGTTTCTGTCACTCATTTACAAACTATTAGAATATATTGTAGAAGAGCGTGTCACACTGATGTGATAGCACCTATCTTTTGTTTGTGATGTGGACTAGAATTTAAGAAAACTGAAGTGAATTTATTCACAGTGGTATAGAAGAAAGATTTATAAAAGTAACAGCAACAAAGAAAAAATGATGAGCTACATGTATTCCTAGCAGGTTTCAAAAACAATAGTGTGCTCCAGGTAATGCGCTTTACACCTCTGATTTCTCGAAGGGCCTACTTCGATACTGATTTGAATTACATTCATATTCTTTTTTTTAGTGTCTTGTTTCTCACTTTCTGAGCATTTTATTTTCTTTCAAAGATTGATGTGAAATGAGGGTCATCAAGCAAAAACTTGGAGTTTCTGTCACTCATTTA
>JAPZVO010002100.1:0-11198 GCA_029962745.1 Echinometra lucunter | reverse complement strand
TCATGGCCATCGTGAGCGGTTGTAGGTTGGACATGGATGGTGACCTCATAATAAAAAAAATAATAGTAATTGGGTCTAATATAGCCACATCGGTGTTACATTGCTTATCTTGTGGGTCCTGCAGTTATTAAGAACTTAGCATTGTCAGATATCATTTTGATACACATCGGTATAAAGAGGAACATCAGCGCCTTCAGTTAAGGGATGCAAGCGCTGACGGTGGATTGAACTCAGGACCTCTTCTATGAGAGATAAAGAGCCTTCACCACGCTATACCAAGGTGCTTTCACACAGTGCGCGGGTGGGGGGGGGGGTGGAGGGGGTATTTGGCAAATGACTCCCAATAAGAACGCCTTTGTATTCGATTTCTCTGTTTTTTCCATACATGAGATCTTGACGAAAGTTATTCTCAAACTTATTATGAATAGAGAATATATTAGAAACTTGGACGGGCTTTCTTGAAAAGGAGGAATTTTCTTATTGCAGTACCCATTCTCTTTAAGTGAGGTGAAAGCTACAGTGCTAAATGTAGATTAGTTCTCTTTGGGGGTTTCGAACCATAATCAGTGCGATTTTTTATTCAGGTTTTATGACATCTTCATACATTACAACACCATCCGAAAAAAAACCCGATTAAATATAATTACATGTATATGGCTCTTTATGTGCGCGCTCTCCCTCTCTCTCTCATTCTCTCTCTCTCTCTCTCTCACTCTCTCTCTCTCTTCCTCTCTCTTTCTCTTTCTCTCTCGCTCTTCCCTCTCAAAAATATCGAGGCTCTTTGATATTTGACGCCGCGCCGCGACGTCCAACCTTTCGATAGCATGAAAGAATTTTGGCCAATAGTACGCTATACCCTCAACCCACCAACCATGATTATACCTGGCTGGAATTCTGCACCTCGCCACCTATAAAATTCAGGGCATGATAGTACCGCTTATACATGTATACATGCATTGCTTGCCTTTAATTGCTACAGATGTTTCCTCTGAGTTATGTTGAACACGGAAACAAGCACTGATCATTTGCTTCCATTTTCCATTTTTTCTGTACTGTATACATACAAACATTCAAGCCATTTTTTGTGTTGAAGTATGCCATTCAATTTCCTCTGGGGATACACGATTCTAGAACATCAGTGAAGTAGCCTATGAACGAAGTTTCCTGTACACATTTGCGTAAATCCCGGGGGATGGGGGTGTATATCCTCCCCACCCCCAACCCCCCCCCCCCACGCACACACACCTTTTTAAAGAGGATGAGGTGGCGTGTAGAAATACATCCACTCACACACACGCACACGCTTTTCAAAAATGAAATAGAATGTTGATCAACCGGTTGTTGAAATATTAGATGATTCTATCATAAACGACGGTTATAGTAAACTTTCTATTTGAAATACTATCAAAAACCAAGAGAGAGGATGGGAGTTTGTGTGGGGGGCGTGTGGGTGTGAGGGTGTGGATGTGCGTGTGTGGTGGGTGTGTGTAAGGGTGTATGTGTGAAGGTGCGGTGGTCCATTTTGTTTAAGGCGCTTGACTGGAGACGCGAGAGCCAGGGGTTCGACCCCCGGCACAGCACTTATGCCCTTTAGCAAAGCATTTTACCTACATTTCTCTTTTATCGTACATTTAAATAAAATGAAGTGCTATAGGCATATTGATACCAATGTGTGCATGTGTGTCTAAAAAATTGTGTATATTCGTCATGTTCGTGTCGACAAAAATTTCGATCATTCCCCCCCCCCCCCCCCACACACACACACGACCGTGACCCTTCACTCCTCAAAACGGATTTACGCTGGTGTCTGTAACTATGTGAAAAATCAAGGGATAGCAACCATACAGTGAATTGAGGGGGCAAGGTGGGGGTAATTCACCTGTCAGACGTGTTTGCTACCAAACAAATTTCAGCCAACTAAAATCAGACCTGACATTCTCAAAGTGAAGTGCTAATTGGTTTTGAAACAAAAATGCTCCAGAAAATCGATTTTAGAAATGTCTTAATCACAAAAGAGCTGCTTTAGTTTGGCAGAGCCCAGCTTCCATGAATGTTAAGATTCAAGAGTTTCTTCATACTGAGTAGTCACTTCTTTACTTGTTAAAGTGTTGCACAAAGATGCAAAATTCAATGTGCGGCGGGAGCTATAAATGTCATCATTGTGATCTATTTGAGCAAAGTGCAAGACCTAGATTTTTTTGTTAGAGCTCATGGTCGTGGTTCCTAACAATTTAATGATAATGGAATCACTTTAAATAATTTTACACCAAATGACGGTCTCACATGAATGATACAAAAGAACAAGGGAATATGAACAAAAATGTAATCTCGTTAATGGACAGAAAATTTAATTCTGCGAGAATTTCATTCTTGTTTTATTTTCCATGCAATAAGCTTAATGCTATACGGTACCCAATAATCAGTCGCATCCAATAAAAGGGATGATGATCATGATGATGTTCTATACTATTAAAAATGAGATGTACTACAGAAAAACAAAGGCATTGCAACCACAAATAACTTTGAAGCAGTGGGATTGGGCCAAATCATCTGATAAAACAACTGAGTCTGTACTGACAATGTCATTGAGCAGCTAAATTTTAACCTACAGGATAATCTAAAATAAAAAAAAATAATTGGGTTCTTTTATTCACACAGGTTATATTGCTTATTTTGCTGTCCCTGCAGTTATTATCAACTCCTACAGCATGTATATGTGTATACAAATATATATCATGGGGGAATCATCCCCCCCCCCCCCATAAAGAGAACCTGTCTTCGCCAATGACATCATGTTCATAACACATTGTTAAAGGATGTAAGCACTGACGGAGTATCGAACTCATGACCTCTCGTACGAGAGGCAAGAACCTGCGGGAAGGGGGGGGAGGGGGTAATTCACAAAAATGACTATTAGCCTATTTAGCCACAGACTCCCGAAAAGGACAAGTGGGTTCATTTTGACCATTTCTAACCCTTTTTTAAATGATGAAAGGTATTCTCAAACTTAAAGTCTAACTGCATGAAGAGCAAATGCACAGAAACTTCGGTCAAGCTATCATGAAGAGGAGCTCAAACTTTAAAGGAATTCCTTACTAGGTATACCGTACCCATGTACGTTTGGAGAAAGTTGCAGTGGTAGGTGAGTGATGTGGCGGGGTTTCGACCATGATGTATCATGTGATCATTTTAAGGTCTGTTGACATCTCCATACGCAATATCACCTTTCCCCAATAAGATCATAAAGTAGTACCCGAGTTACATTCTCTCTCTCACTCTCTCGCTCTCTGTGTGCTTCTCCCCATCCCCCCCCCCCTCGCCTTTTTGATGAGAACCGTTTGAAAACTTGAACCAACCTCAATATGATTTTGATCCTTCTCCATTCATAACATCTTTCACTATTAATTACATAAACAGACCATGGACTGCCATGCATTATAATAGATTGTATTCACGACAAATACTACATTATCCCGAGTCCACTTTTGTTTCCCGTGCAGAGGCAGCGCCGAAGGCCGAGTAGTCTAGATTCTGGACTCTTTTTATGAAGTTTTTATATTCCCCGAAACAGCTGCTAAACTCACTGTACGCGTCAAGTCGAGTGATGGCGCGATCCCGAGACTCTGGAGAACCTCAGAGAACCTGTCCACCCGGAGATAAAAAGAGTCCAGACCGATTGCTCTCTGCTGACGACAGAGGTCAAAGGTTCACGCTCACGTTACTCATAAATATTCATAAAATCGCTGTCAATCAATCGGTGTTTACATGCAGCGAGCTTAGCGCACGTGGAAATGCCAGCCAGCTGATCGCGGTACGGTCGACCGTTTCTTTCGAAGAACGGACAGCTAGCTGGGTGGACGAGTTCAATACATCAATTTTCATTCAACTCTCTGCAAATCTGCTCTTGCAAGAAACAAGGTAGTGAAATAGGAAAGAACTTGCATTTTCGCATGACATGTAAAGCTACATGTTACTACATCTCAGAATGGAGGACATAGGCCTAGATCTTAGGCCTAGTCGAGCGACATGCATGCAAAATGGCATCTCCTGTGGCTGTGCGTTGGTGCATGATAATTATGTAAGACTCAACTGGTAACTTGTACTTGCAAGACTTGTTTTTGAAAAGCGAAAACGCGAACAGGAAGATAGGAAAGGAAAAAGGGAGAACCTGAGCGGGTTGGGATTACTATTATTTTTACCGAGATAACAAAGATGTGTCTCGTCGTAATATGTTGTTACTTTTTAAAAATGGAAACTTTTATAGAATTTTTGAAAAGTGATGAAAAATAAAGGTAATTACAACTCGCATACATGCCCTCCTTCTAAACTCGTGTTTATGAGAGTTGAGAAAATGGACAAACGTTGATTAGTTCAGTTCAGTTCAAGCGTGTTTATTTCTCATGTATCATATATACATATCAAACAAACAGAAATTACAATATAAGAAAAATGATATGCAAAAAATTGAAACAAGTTGGCAATAGATACATATACAAAACCCATAGCATGATGATACAGGGAATAGAAAACATGAGAATGAGGAACTAAAAAAAAAGCAAAGCTTGTAAAACATTAGTTCCTCGGTGATCAAATACAATTTGCAAGTTATAAAGTCGGAATGAATTTGTATAATTATACCAAATTATGGAGTATTATACATTGCCTTGTAGAAAAAATGAGAACCCCCCCCCATCAAATTAGAGAAAAGGAAGGCTATAAGAAGAGAGTGATAAATGTGAAAGAAGGAAGAGAGAAGGAACATAAGAAGAAGAAAGGAGCAGAAAAAGACATAGATGTGAATAGAGCGTTCAACGTGTCAGACATTTCAAGCTAAATAGCGGCTATGTAAGAGAAAATAAAAAGAAGAAAGAATTAGATGTACGATTGTAAAATTAATTGCTTTAACTGTTTTTTGAACGGGGACAGCCTAGGAACATTATTTGAGAGATGGGTGAATCTCATTCCAGTACTTAGGTCCAGTGAAGATTACAGTTTTTTGGGGCAAGGGATGTCCGTGAGAATGGAGAATGATACTGATTTGATTGTCTTGTGGGATATGAGTGTATTTCATAATTCCTTGTGAAAATAGCAACAAGAGGGGTGAGCAGCGCGTTTTGTGATAATTGAAACATGAAAATTCTTAAGTGCCAATAATTATAGAGATCTTCCATTTTTGATATTTTGTTGTTGAAAAATAAGATGTCGGTGTGAGAACGAAAGTGAACATTATGTATTATTCTCAGGATTCGTTTTTGTAAAATAAGTATTCTATTACTGAAAATCTTGGAGGAGTTGCCCCACGCTAAGATTCCATATGTAAAATAGGGATAAATAAGTGTCATATAAGCGACAATAAAATCTGAAATGAAAACATATGCTTTAATTTGTTAATAACGCCAATATTTCTTGATACTAATCTATAATAGATATGGAATTTCCAAGAGAGTTTATCATCAATAAAGATGCAAAGAAACTTACTACAGGGCCAAAACCACTAAAAATGTACAATTGGGAAGTTAGAATTTCGGAAAATTCAACTTTTCTCAAAATAGCTAAGTAGACTAAAAATGAAAGATGACAATATGAATTTTGAAAATCAAAAATATGAGCACGTAATATTGTGAACTTTTTATTGCACAACTAATCAAAGTGGAGAGGTGATTTTTTGCTGGTGTAACATACGTTACTTCTCCCTCAGTCTTGTCGACATCATTAAGTCAGCTAAGGAATGCACTTTTCTACTAACTTTTCATCACTATCTGTACTGTTCCTGAGACAACTCTAATGCCAAAGAAATTTTTCAATTTTCCTTTCATGTGAATATTTCAAATCAATTTGAATTCAGTATTAACAAATGTGGAAGAATCTGCGCACGCATGTGGGTTCAATTGTTTTGGTATATAATTTATGTTGAAAATTTCAACATATACGCCATATCAATTTACCTACATTTTCCATATGGGTGCATTTGTCAGACATAAATTAATCAATATCTCTTACAATATCATAAGGAACTTATTTCAGTGTTTCATATGGTAACGTATGTTTCACTTAAGCAGTCACGTAATGTTACCAAAACTTAACAATCAACAATAACCAAAGAAAGTCTTGCGGTTTCAGTAAGTAACCCAATATTAACACTTACAACTACACTATATAGATACAAAGTTCTCATTCCAAAGTGAGGACGACGTGTTCGTACATAAAAATGATAATTAGCAGCATCTTTAATTATGTAATAAACATGGTATAAGCCAAACAAATCAGAAAGATTGGGTTGTGTATAACCAATTTCCATTTCCTGGTTTTTGTTTATTTCTGACTCTAGCTATTCTTTTCATGAGACAAAAGGATTTTCACAAACCGTATCTTACATACATAATCACCCAATAATGTCCATTTTGGTATCACTAAGGAACCTTATGTCACTTTAAAAGCAGTAACGTATGTTTCTTATAAGTAACAATAATCATGATAATTAAATACGCAAAACCACTCGAGGGGGAGTGATCAAAATCGCTTGTCCTCTGCGTCATTATATAGGGAGATCAATATAATCCTCTTCATGTAACCTTCCGAAAGTTTTTTTTTTTTCTTTTTTTTTCTCTCTTTTGTATTGTCTTCTTTAATCTGATTATATCTCTTCTCTTGCTTTCCTGTTCTCACATTCTGCTGTCGGAACATGGCTTCAGTTTTTCTTTGTTTCTGTTCCTATATTCTGCTTGAATTTGAGCTCTCTCCCCTCCCCCATGTTCCTTTCGTCCCTTGACCTTTATGTGATAATGAAAAGAGATTTTTGGAAAAAGAAAATTCACAATAAAATTGAATTTTGAGTGAAAAATGAAGATTCAGATGTGATAGCCTTCCACAATTTATTTCGTAACCTACGTTACCATTTTTAACACACAGGGATCGAGATCCTGCCTTGAAGACGTTTTGAAGATGTTATCATCACTTTACAACTCTTAAGCTTAGATGTTGATTACTACAAAAAGCCACCCAAGAAATGTCCATCTCATGTCATTGCCGCTTTTCTTCATTTATTTTGTTAAAGAAACCTACGTTACGATAAGATTGTAGACTGGCATTATTGGCCTTATGGTAGCTAAGCGTCGCTTTTGTGTGGTGGCGCTAGGTAATACAATAGTTGACAAGCGTACAGCTAAGATTTAACCGAATTTAACTGTAAATAAAAAATGACCAGTAACGTATGTTTCGGTAACGTATATTTCATTAAGCATTAAGTGGGATTTACGGAAATGATGTAAGGCCACAGATGCAATTATAATCCCTTCAAATTGACAAGATTAACAAGCCCTTTTCGTTTGGCAGCTTTTCTGTTGTCAATCGTTGTTCAATTCTGACAACGACGGTAACATATGTTACATTTCTTATCCATACGGTTAAAAACACATGCCTCAGCTCTTCTTATGAGCTTCTTTTTCTACAGAATGGATCTATACACATCGCTGCAAACTTTTATAGACTGTAGATGGGATATCAGTGAGTGATTACATTGAAAGAAACAGAAAAGAAAACTTGGAAAAAGGTGGTATATCAGAGATTCATTCTACAGGTAACGTAGGTTTTACTGACCTTTGCGACAAATTTCTATTGCGAAAATTTTTATTTTTACACGTGTACAATGCCTGAATATTATGTTATCTTGCACACATATATCACAGTCTATTTTTCTATGCCAGGATCTAAGAATAAAAGCGTCCTTGTTTTTTTACAACATCGCAAGATATGTTAAATTTTTGATTTGCGACATGCAGTTTTTGCCCGGACAGAATAATTTCTCAAAAAACTATGTTTGAATGCTAAAATTTTCTGAAGTTATACCCCATTACATATTCTAAGAGGTTTTATGACTAAAATCATTTTTTTTTTTTGTAATCTGATATTAACATATTCGCAATCAAACACGTGCGACACGTTTTTTGGTTAATTGTACATTTTTAGTGGTTTTGGCCCTACATTGAACCCGTTGAAGTTTTTTTTCATTAATATGTACAGGGCCTGGGAGAGAGTCAATAGAATTACTAAATATCATGACTTTGTAATGTGTTTTGTTGATACTTAAGGAGAACTTGTTTGCTCTTATATCCAGGCTTGTACATAAACTAATTCGGAATTGATTTTATTCAGGAAAATTTGAGGATTACGTTCGGAGAGGAAAATATTAGAGTCAACAGCAAATAATATAAATGATAAGATATCAGAAGATTTTTTGAAATCATTGAGGTATAAAATAAAAAGGAGCGGACCAAAAGGGAACCCTGCTGAACATTGCATCTAATAGTTTGAGTTGAAGATGTTGTGTTGTTTATATATTATGTAAATTGCTTTCTTTCGGTCAGGTAGCTCCTGAACCACTCCAAGGCCCTCCCTCTAATACCATAGTATGAAAGTTTATACAACAGAATTTCGTGATCGATAGTGTCGAAGGCCTTGGAGAAGTACAAGAACAAACCTACTGTACTACTATGCGAATGGCAATGGCACGAATTATTTGATCATAAGAATTATCATAGCATGGTCTATAGCATTTTTTTGCGAAAACCAAATTGATTATCTGATAGTATTTTACAGCTAGATAAAAAATTAATCAGATGAGAATAAACAAGTTTTTCTAAGATTTTAAAAAAATGAAGTTAACAAGGAAATCGGTCTGTAGTTTCCTCGATCGAGTGGGTCACCTTTATTAAAAATTGGAATTACTTTTGCTATTTTCATTTTAAGAGGGACTGTCCGCGGTAAGTAATGATAGACTGAATGTAATATGTGTAAGTGGGACAATCATTTCAGTCATAATATGTTTCAAGAGAGAATTAGTAATGCCATCATATCCAGCAGCTTTTTTATCCTTTAAGTTGTTAGTAATATCAATAATTTCTTCTGGCTATATAGGTGTTAGAAATAAAGATTGTGTATGAGGTTGGTCTAGACTTGAGTAAAAGGGTCGATTTGATGGGGGTATGTCTTGGGCAAGGTTGGGTCCGATATTAACAAAAAAATCTGCTTTCGGCAATTTCATCTGGGTTTTGCAAACAAGCATCATTAACCTTGAGTTCAGAAATATGAGTTTTAGAGCTTTTCCAGTTGAGTGCATTATTAATCAATTTTCATGTATGTTTGCTGTCATTTTTGTGTCGTTCAAATTGTTTGAAAAAAATACTCCTTTTTGGCATTACGCAAGACAGAAGTCAAAGTATTCTTGTAACACTTGTATTTTCTTTCACGTGTCTCAGTAGGTTTAGATTTACATGTATATCTGAAAAATAAACGATTTTTCCTATTTATTGAGGGTAAAAGTGATTTGGAAGTCCAAGGGTAGCGCGGGATCTTTTTATAATCAGACTTTCGATTAAAAATTTTCAAAGGAATATCTCTATCAAAGCAATTTGTGAAGTGATCAAGGAATAAATCAAAAGCCACGATGGCATCATTATTATTAAGGACACCTTGCCAATCAACTGTTCCTAAACTACGTTTTAGTTTTTCCATGTTTGACTTATTCATTTTACGATAAGTACTAATAGAATTATTCTTTGGTTTGGAAGTTGTAATTATAGGTAGGAACGAATTAATTGGAAAATGGTCACTTCAGTCTGAGATGATGATGCCAGAATTAGCGAACTTCGGAGAATTGGAAAGAAATGTTGTCAATAAGTGAGAACGACGAATTTGTTATTCTGGTTGGCTTATTGATTAGAGGTATAAATGACTGTGACAACATAATATCAAGAAATTCCTGACTGAAGACATCCAGTTCTGAGCGCAAGAGATAATATTAAAATCGCCCATTATAGGAAGCAATGTTTGGAGTTCAGATGATTCGATGAGACTATTGACTGTATAGCTGCAACAAAATTTACATGATTAGAATGTGGAGGTCGATATACAACTCCAACAATTATATTTCTACTGTTGGGTACATGTATTTCAATAAGAATAGTTTCAACAGCTTGTAACAAAACACAATTCATGTAATAATCTATAACTTAGTTTTTACGAAATATATAAAGCTACACCACCGCCACGCTTTTCAGCTCTAGAATTTGTTTCAAGGGTAAAACCCGGTAAAACCATCAAGAGAATAACAAGAAACGAACTGGTCTCGTAACAATGTCTCCGACAATCCCACTACTGAGCACGGAATATTCAAAGATTTTGTTTAAGCTTCTTATGTTGAAATGTAGTAAGGAAAGTTTTTTCGAAATGAGACTGGGAATCAGTAATATATTCAGATGATTAAGACATGTAATTCGTTTTATTTAATTTGAATTTTAACATGATACCAGATTGAAATGAAAGAACAAGATAGAGAGAGAAAGGGGGAGATAGAGAGAGAGAGGAGAGAGAGAGAGAAAGAGAGAAGGGGGAAAAAGAAAGAGAAAATTACCAAAAGGGGAGGGGGCAGTCTATGTAAATAATGTCCATGATAATTGATTTTAGACCCGAAGTCAAACTTAAATAGACAAAGTCTTAGTTGTTGTTTGGTGGAGGGGAAGTTAACGGAATAGACTAAAGAAAAAAGAAATACACAGGCAGTGACTAACATATAAAACAATAAATCCTACATGTAGATCGCGACGAGAATTTCCGATTACACTGTACATAGATGCTCCAAATATTGCTAAGCAAAAGAAAAAGTGATGTCGAGAACGTGGGTGGTGTACAAAAGATGCAATGTCGATATGGACGGTATGCGTGTATTATTATGTGCAGTATATACTGCGTAGGCTGGGTATTGTGTATGTACAAGTCTATGTTAGTTTATGTTGTGGCAGACCTTATAGTGCCTCTCAGGTCTTATTGTAGCATATATTCATCATGTTTCACATCTCATTATACATTTAATCATGTTCTAAAAAATATTTTTATGCAAGATACTCCTTCATAACGGAAAACATAAAATTTCATCGTAACATCATGCGAGATTTCCCATTCCGCTAATGTAAAGCGTTTTTAGCAAAGACTAGCGTATAGCCGAGGAGGCGAGGCCAATTTAATTGCGCTCCCTCAAAAATTCTGAGGGAAAGTCGTTAGCTGAGAGCAATCGGTCTGGACTCTTTTTTTCCGCGTGGCGGACAGGTTCTCGGGATCGCGCCATCACTCGACTTGACGTGTTACAGTGAGTTTGGCAGCTGTTTCGGGGAATATAAAAACTTCATAAAAAAGAGTCCAGAATC
>JAPZVO010000210.1:0-61213 GCA_029962745.1 Echinometra lucunter | reverse complement strand
TTTGCATTTCCATTGTGATGATGAGTACAAAGAGCGTAGACTTCACGGTGGGGGAAAAAAAAAAACCAGCTTCAATTTTAGCACTTAATTTTGGAAGTGAGATAATTACTGTCAATACTATGATGAAGGGAAATCCTAGATGAATCTACCACGGAACAAAAAATGTGCTTTGTTTGCAGATTCATGGCAATAACGCGCCATTAGAGCAGTATGATGACTATTGTTTAGATCATGGCCAGTTTATGCTTGAGATCATAATTATCCAAATATTCCATACAGCTCTTTTAACCAATAACAGTCTAGCAGTCTCATATTTTTCTTCGCAGTGAATCAGAGTTAATGTTTACCGACGCTCACGTTTTTTGACTAAATTGTGAATAATTATGAAAATGTTTTTTTTTGTCTTGTGGACTGAGTAACAAACTGAAATCCGTCAACCTGAAAATACCTAGGCCAAAAGCACAGCAAAACTCACGGCTTATACTTATTATAGAAGCTTGTTCAAGAACGATCCAACAAAACTGTTACTTGTTTAGGGATTTCCAATGTAAACGCGGTTATATTCCTAGGCCAAAAGCACAGCAAAACTCTAGGACCTCTAGGAAGAACAGAGCCATTTGAATAATGGCTCTGAATAGAGCTTCCAGCCATTTGATATATTGATTTGCATGTATTTTTTTTGATTGTATTGCTTTTTATATGGAAAATAAAACCAACCAACCAACCAATATATCATTATTAATTATGTGTTGATAAAAATGCAATAAACGCTTGTAAACTCCTTTCTTTGTCTACCTCCACAGGACAGCTTGTTGTTGACTTTTTAAAAGAAAAAACCCAAATAGAAACCCAAGGGTTACAGTGATCGAGTTCGCTTTTCGCCTCCCAGGCACAGATGACACCAAACAAATGATAATCATGAAGTATTAATAATAAAATAACTCGCAGGACGCCATGAAATAGCGTGGAAGAGTAACACATTATGTTGACGTGTACTTTGGTGCTTATGATTTAAGGTTCTAACTAAGACAGAGATTGTGACAGAATTTTAAAACCGCTTTGTTCCACTACGTTAGATGAAAAATATGAGATCGTAATTAAATGAAGAACTAGACGACAGAACGAATGGCACAAAGTTTGGAAGTGAATCCATTTCAGGCTCGGCGTTCTTTATCAAATCAGGGTTAGTTGTGGTTCTGCTTCTCACTTTTTAACTTATGATGTAATAATCAGGGGCGTCGCTAGACTTTTTTTTAATGGGGGGGGGGGGTGTAGTGGCCAGATTGCCGACAAATTATGCCTCCGATTGCCGACGACCTACGTCGACAAATTCAACTGCAGGCATGTTCAATTGTATGCCTCTATTATATTTTACTTCTAAATTATATTTGTTCACCTCACTTGCTGAATGTGTTAGCTTTCCGAAAACATTCTCTATCTAAATAAAATACGAGCGAGCGCAGCGAGCGAGGAAAAATATACACTCTCTTTCGTAGAAGTGATAGTTCTTCATCAAACGACATGATGGGCTTAAAGATATCTAAATCATATATTTGGTCACCTCTCTCACATGATTCATTCGCTTTCAAAGACCATCCTAAATCGTAATATTATACGAGCGAGCAATGCGAGCAAGGAAAAAATCTATATACTCCGTATCATATAATACTTTTCATGGTAGAAGTGAAAGTTCTTCATCAAAATACACGATGGGCCATTAAGATATCTATTTTGATATTTTGGTCACCTCTCTTACCTAATTCATTTGCTTTCAAAGACCATCCTTTATCTAAATATCATACGAGCGAGCGCAGTTAAATGGCAACAGGAAAACAACATTATAACAACATGGTTTGCACTGAATATCTGAGATTTAGTTGAGTGCACAAGCGTGGAAATGCCTAATAGAGATTTTGCTTTAGCCTTATTTGTTGATCACTCCTTTTGCATGCACTGTGTGCGAAGTATAGAGAATCGTACACTACCATGGATTAGATGTTGTAGTGTCAAACCGACTTCTGGTGTGATACAACTTCGAGGATCACAAGAAACGTTTTATCAGAAGAGTGTTGTACACCGACTTCTGGTGTGGGATACAACTTCGAGGATCACAAGACACGTTTTATGAGAAGAGAGCTGTACACCGACTTCTGGTGTGGGATACAACTTCGATGATCACAAGACACGCTTTATCAGAAGAGTGTTGTACACCGACTTCTGGTGTGGGATACAACTTCGAAGATCACAAGACACGTTTTATCAGAAGAGTGTTGTACACCGACTGCTGGTGTGGGATACAACTTCGAGGATCACAAGACACGTTTTATCAGAAGAGCGTTGTACACCGACTTCTGATGTGATACAGCTTCGAGGATCACAAGACACGTTTTATTAGAAGAGCGTTGTACACCGACTTCTGGTGTGGGATACAACTTCGATGATCACAAGACACGTTTTATCAGAAGAGTGTTGTACAACGAATTCTGGTGTGGGATACAACTTCGAGGATCACAAGACACGTTTTATGAGAAGAGAGTTGTACACCGACTTCTGGTGTGGGATACAACTTCGAAGATCACAAGACACGTTTTATCAGAAGAGTGTTGTACACCGACTTCTGGTGTGGGATACAACTTCGAGGATCACAAGACACGTTTTATCAGAAGAGCGTTGTACACCGACTTCTGATGTGATACAGCTTCGAGGATCACAAGACACGTTTTATTAGAAGAGCGTTGTACAACGACTTCTGGTGTGGGATACAACTTCGAGGATCACAAGAAACGTTTTATCAGAAGAGCGTTGTACACCGACTTCTGGTGTGGGATACAAATTCGACGATCACAAGAAACGTTTTATCAGAAGAGTGTTGTACACCGACTTCTGGTGTGATACAGCTTCGAGGATCACAAGACACGTTTTATCAGAAGAGTGTTGTACACCGACTTCTGGTGTGATACAACGTCGAGGATCACAAGACACGTTTTATGAGAAGAGCGTTGTACACCGACTTCTGGTGTGATAGAGCTTCGAGGATCACAAGACACGTTTTATCAGAAGAGTGTTGTACACTGACTTCTGGTGTGGGATACAACTTCGACGATCACAAGAAACGTTTTATCAGAAGAGCGTTGTACACCGACTTCTGGTGTGGGATACAACTTCGAGGATCACAAGACACGTTTTATCAGAAGAGCGTTGTACACCGACTTCTGGTGTGATACAGCTTCGAGGATCACAAGACACGTTTTATCAGAAGAGCGTTGTACACCGACTTCTGGTGTGGGATACAACTTCGACGATCACAAGACACGTTTTATCAGAAGAGCGTTGTACACTGACTTCTGGTGTGGGATACAACTACGACGATCACAAGACACGTTTTATCAGAAGAGCGTTGTACACCGACTTCTGGTGTGGGATACAACTTCGACGATCACAAGACACGTTTTATCAGAAGAGCGTTGTACACTTTCATTATTTGTCATTTGAAGAGCAGCAAGAAAAGAGGGTATCAAAACCGTGTAATGCTACTGGGAAAACGTGGTGCTTCTTTCATAGCTGACAGACAGAAATGATACAAACTGGCCTTAACACTCTCAGGTGGAGAAAAAACCACGGAACCAAACGCGAAGCCAATGTTAATGATTGAATAGTTGAATGTTTGGTTATTTACCTGACTAATGAGAAAGCATTTGTATGCTTGGTAGAAAGCAACAGGGGACCGACGGTTCTAAGTCCCCACCGAGGGACCTGGCGATCATTTGCACTCATTTGGTCACAATATATGTTGCACCTAATCCCAAACGTTATAAAAAGTTGCACCACCATTTGTGAAAGGGGCTTTACCAAAGGACATTGACGAATGCACTTGGTTTCGAACCGGGTACCACCGGTTACGAGACCACTCTGCTCTACCACTGGGTCACAGTGCATCCTCTGTTTTCAACATTAGCGATTTTGCATTATTCTGCCCTGCACAGAATGGTCATCTTGATGTCATAAGATTTCATTTCATTTTTCACATCCATTTCTTTATTTTCATTTCCAAACATTGAAGAAATAAGCAATGTAGCAAAGTAAAATATACATGATTAAATTCATAACATTATAAACTTTAAGATAAATTATTAAATCATCCATTTTTTCCAAACTGAGAACACATAAGACAATTCAAAACAAGATAACGGATCAGTCAAAGAGCTGATTTAAAATGGGAAACACTCAAATCCTGACAATATATGATTTACACAGTGCTGCAGAGGAAGGTTATCTTGATATCATAAAATATCTAATCAGTCAAGGAGCTGAGGTGAATAAGGGAAACGATCACGGTGCGACTGCATTACACAGTGCTGCATCCAATGGTCATCTTGATGTCACCAAATATCTGATCAGTCAAGAAGCTGAGGTGAACAAGGGGATGAATGACGGAGGGACTGCAATACACGTTGCTGCAACGAATGGTCATCTTGATGTCACCAAATATCTGATCAGTCAAGGAGCTGAGGTGAACAAGGAAAAAAAAAAAGGCTGCACTGCATTACACTGGGCTGCAGCCAGTGGTCATCTTGATGTCACCAAATATCTGATCAGTCAAGGAGCTGAGGTGAACAAGGAAGACACCCTTGGCGTAACTCCATTACACACTGCTGCAATGAATGGTCATCTTGATGTCACCAAATATCTGATCAGTCAAGAAGCGGAGGTGAACAAAGGGATGAATGACGGAGTGACTGCAATACACATTGCTGCAAGGAATGGTCATCTTGATGTCATGAAATATATGATCAGTCAAGGAGCTGACGTGAACAAGGAAGAAACAGACGGCTGCATTGCATTACACAGTGCTGCATCCAATGGTCATCTTGATGTCATCAAATATCTGATCAGTCAAGGAGCTGAGGTGAACAAGGAAAACGACGACGGCTGCACTTCATTACACCGGGCTGCCAGGAATGGTCATCTTGATGTCATCAAATATCTGATTAGTCAAGGAGCTGAAGTGAACAAGGAAGAAACAGACGGCTGCACTGCATTACACTCGGCTGCCAGGAATGGTCATCTTGATGTCATCAAATATCTGATCAGTCAAGGAGCTGAGGTGAACAAGGAAAACGACGACGGCTGCACTTCATTACACTGGGCTGCCAGGAATGGTAATCTTGATGTCACCGAATATCTGATCAGTCAAGGAGCTGAAGTGAACAAGGAAGAAGTACCCGGCCTCACTCCATTACACATTGCTGTAGCAAAAGGTCATCTTGATGTCACGGAATATCTTATCATTCAAAGAGCTGAGGTGAACAAGGAAGGAATATACGGAGCAACTGCATTACACATCGCTGCAAATATTGGTAATCTTGATGTCACCAAATATTTGATCAGTCAAGGAGCTGAGGTAAACAAGGGAAATGATGAAGGCTTGACTGCATTACACATGGCTGCCATGAATGGTCATCTTGATGTCACCAAATATTTGTTCAGTCAAGAAGCTGAGGTGAATAAGGGAACCAATGACGGAGCGACTGCATTACACATTGCTGCAGGCAATAGTCATCTTGATGTCATCAAATATATGATCAGTCAAGGAGCTGAGGTGAACAAGGAAAACACACATGGCATGACAGCATTACACTTCGCTGCAGCGAATGGCCATCTGGAGGCCACCAAATATCTGATCAGTCAAGGGGCGGAGGTGAATAAGGGAAACACGGACGGCTTCACTCCATTACACACTGCTGCAAAGAATGGTCATCTTGATGTCACCAAATATCTGATCAGTCAAGGAGCTGAGGTAAACAAGGGAGACGATGACGGCTACACTGCATTACGCTGGGCTGTCAGGATTGGTCATCTTGATGTCATCAAATATCTGATCAGTCAAGGAGCTGACGTGAACAAGGAAGATACACTCGGCATGACTGTATTACACTGTGCTGCAACGAATGGTCATCTTGAGGCCACCAAATATCTGATCAGTCAAGGAGCTGAGGTGAACAAGGAAGGAGCGGACGGATGGACTGCATTACACGTCGTTGCAATGGATGGTCATCTTGAGGCCACCAAATATCTGACCAGTCAAGGAGCTGAGGTGAATAAGGGAAACGATGACGGAGTGACTGTATTACACAGTGCTGCACTGAGTGGTCATCTTGATGTCACAAAATATCTGATCCGTCAAGGAGCTGAGGTGAACAAGGAAGATACACTCGGCGCGACTGCATTACACAGTGCTGCATCCAATGGTCATCTTGATGTCACCAAATATCTGATCAGTCAAGAAGCTGAGGTGAACAAGGGGATGAATGACGGAGGGACTGCAATACACGTTGCTGCAACGAATGGTCATCTTGATGTCACCAAATATCTGGTCAGTCAAGGAGCTGAGGTGAACAAGGAAGATACACTCGGCATGACTGCATTACACTTCGCTGCAACGAATGGGCATCTTGATGTCACCAAATATCTGGTCAGTCAAGGAGGAGAGGTGAACAAGGGGATGAAAGACGGCTGGACTGCATTACTCGTTGCTGCAAATAATGGTCATCTTGATGTCACCAAATATCTGATCAGTCAAGGAGGAGAGGTGAACAAGGGGATGAAAGACGGCTGGACTGCATTACACTTTGCTGCAACGAATGGTCATCTTGATGTCACCAAATATCTGATCAGTCAAGGAGCTGAGGTGAACAAGGAAAAAACGTACGGCTACACTGCATTACACTGGTCTGCAGCCAATGGTCATCTTGATGTCATCAAATATCTGATCAGTCAAGGAGCTGAGGTGAACATGGAAGATACACTCGGCGTGACTGCATTACACTTCGCTGCAACAAATGGTCATCTTGATGTCACAAAATATCTGATCAGTCAAGGAGCTGAAGTGAACAAGGGAAACGATGATGGAGAGACTGCATTACACATTGCTGCACAGAATGGCCACCTTGACATCACCAATCTACTACTTTCGCATCATGCTGATGTGAACAGGTCCACGAATAAAGGATCGACTGCTCTACATCTACCCGCTGCAAACAAACATGGTGATGTCACCAGACATCCTGTAGAGCACAGAGCTTCAATTTGTGAAGCTAAACTGGATGGTGGGACTGCCTTGCATCTAGCTGCAGAAAATACCAATGGACAGACTCCTCTCCATCTATCATCAAGGGAAGGCCAAGCTGATTTTTCAGACTTGTTTGCAGAACACTCTAAGGTAACAACATTTGCTTGACATCACGAAGTGTCATATAATGTGGATGTATAAATCTATTCTATTTCACTGAACACTCTAAATTCAGATTAGATGTTGCAATACAATTTTTCTGAAGCAAATGTCAGATCATGCCATGGGGAGGGGGGGGGGGGGGGGGGGGGGGGATTTGTACCCGGTACTCTGTTATTTTGCTTTTCAGACTCAGTTCGAAACTCAATGTATCTCTTTGATAATTGACGCGGGCTATTTTTTGTCTTAATTTGTCTTACTAAATTTAGAAATTTTGTATCATTAACAGAAGGATGGGAGTCTAGATCATCGTAATGAGAATGAACTGACGGCCGTTCACCTCGCCATTCAGAACGGCCACTTGTCAATTGTAGAGACTCTGGTTTGCCACGGAGCTGACCTGAACATCCAATCCACCGATGGGAAGACATGTCTTCATGAAGCCGTTATGTTCTCCAATCAACCAAGAAGCACCGCCCAACCCAAAGAGAAACTTTATCAGGTAAAAACATTGACATAATTATACAATCAAGTAATCTTCACATTTTAAAGTGTTGCTAGTTGTAGATAAAATGCTAAAAAATTTCATTTGCTTTTCCAAAAAAGAACGAACATGTTGCGTATTATTTGGAAAGATATACAATATTTATTCTGTTGATCTCAAATCTAAGTCCATAATCATGATAACAGTCAATTAAAAAACTGTTGTCGTAAAAGCTCTTTCCTGTTTGATTTACATCTAAATTTATATTGTGGTAAGTAGGTACCTCATCAAAAGTCAGAGTCAATTTGGAGCGCAGTCTTTATCGTCTTTCCCTCTATTATGCCCTCCGTACCTCCCGATCCTCCGTAGGCAAAACAACGGGGAATCGGGAAAGCCGGTGTAAAAGAACTGTCGGGGAGAGGACGCAGGACGACATTTTTGATATGCGGCCTTAACAAGCAGGTATTTTATCCAATACGCTTAAATCCACTAAGATTAAGCCTAAAACCCTCCAAAAATACACGAGCAAATACATTTAAAATGGGACATATCTTTGATTCGCCCATTAACGTGTTTATGGGGATAACATAAAGGTCATGGTAAACTTCTTACAGAACGAGCAGACACCCGAGAAAACACTTGTCACATACCTCCTCGACCATGGTGCAAGAACTGACGTGAAGGATGACGAAGGGAATCTTCCACATCACTACGCCACAGATGAAACTATTCAAAAGTTGCTGTTCTCTACGTAAGTCAACTGTTACCAAAAACTCTTTGCAGGTGACACTGGGCCTTCTGCTAATGTCACTGTCACTACAAACTTACGTTTACTGTACACCTGGCTGATTCATCCCGGCAAAATTTCTCCCAGCATGTATTTATGAGGCTGTGGTTCGAATTCCAGCGCTGCTACCACGCAATTGAGGAACTAAAATGATGGAACTTGTTGTGCATTAGTGTGGTTTATTATAGGACAGCAGTGTAGGTGTTCAACAGATATGAATACATTAAACGTAGATGGCGCGGTGATTACTAATAACAATCAACAACTATTTTTTCAAGATTTATCTTTATTTAATTTTTTTCTCTGACTTTACAACATAACAGAAAATGATCATACTCATATAGACAACAGAATGAAATAAACATAATCATGCTGATAGGTAATATAAAGGACATAATGTCATAATACAAGCTTACAGACAAATAATATTCCATTTGTTATTAAAGAAATGAATTTATTATTCTTAACATATATGTGAGCCATCCTGGGAAAATGGATATTATAGGTGAAATTTCGGATTTTGAGTTTTTTTATGCTTATAGGTATTTGGACACATGTGCAATGTGTATAAGGAATATTGTTTCTTCTAGATATGGCCACTTGAAATGAGTGTGATGGTAACTGTAACAGCATTTCAACATAAATTGATTGAAATGGCAATTAAAAGAAAAGTCTTTTTATTGTTTTGATTAGAGTTCAAACACATCTCATTACATTGTTTCATTTTCATTTTGAACCTATATGTAAATAACTTGTCATCTTTATAGATAAATAGTTTGCAACCTTTTTGTACTTTTCAAAACTTAACTTTGACATACAAAACTTGCTAATAAAAATCACAAAGGGGGAAAAATATGTTGGCATAACCTCTCACGTACCATAAAATTCCCCCCCCCCCACCTAGCTTTTCCCCCAATTTCCATAAGAAATTGTGCAGTCGTCACAAGAAATCTTCATAAAGCAATCAGAAGAATAGGCCTGTACTGGTATACAAAAATAATGTGCGCTCGTTTCAGTGTTTGAAGCGTGTGTTCCTATTGTGTATAATAGGCCTGTTGCTGGGTAGAACAAAAAAATCTGACTGACCTACCTATTAAGTATCTAAAGCAGTCCACTGGTCTGGGCCTTCCATGGTTCTGAGTACATTTTTCAGCAAAAATGGTACAGTGCTATTTTTCAGCACTGACTAAACGTATACCAACACAGCAGCCATATGAATCCATGTATCTGCAATACAACAAAGAAAAATGTGGCATTCATTTTAATAGCAAAATTTGCTGGAAAAAATCTATTTACATCACCCTATATACACCTCTACTATGTAAGTCTACACACGAGAAAAATTAACGTTAGGCTTAATCATCAAAATTTAGAAATATTTCTTGGAATATTGGGAAAGTGTAATTTTGTTAAGATTTCATCTAATAATAACAATGAAAAATTCAACTCAGCTACATCTCGTTGAACAGAATTTCAATCTGTCACTAATCTTGTATCTAATTTGGCCTAACTTTTAGACTAACGTGTTAGACCTGGTATAACTTTCAAAAAAA
This sequence comes from Echinometra lucunter, assembly GCA_029962745.1. Lineage (NCBI taxonomy): Eukaryota > Metazoa > Echinodermata > Echinoidea > Camarodonta > Echinometridae > Echinometra > Echinometra lucunter. The sequence continues at coordinate 51,161 of JAPZVO010000210.1, read as the reverse complement.
TGTACTGGCTATAGCCTATAGCACAAAGCACGAAAAATACCAATTCATTACAAGTAATACATCTCATATTTAACAAGAGTGAGTAAGAAGAATGTGAACAGGGTTTTTTTTAGAGAAAGAAAAAAATTATTCCACCGACCAACAAGCTAAACTAAGTTTTTTTATAGGATACCCTCTGGCACTCGGTAATGCATAAATCCCCATCTACATTTTTGTCCTCTCAAGTGAAGAAAGGACTTGCTCGGCAGGGTACCTGCGAGCTGCAACAACCAACGGTAGGGCGACCCTGTCGGCTCGCCAGGCATAGATCTAGAACTACACAACAAGAAGCTAGGCTAGCTCCGGGGTTAGGTAGCACTGTCACTTAAGCAGTTTTTGTTTTTTGTTTGATTTGCTTTGCGAGTGGTGCGCACATCCCGTTTACATTCATTTTGACATATTGTGAACCGATTATTATAAAGAGAAATCAAGCGACAGCACATTAACTTACCTTGATGCGTGAGAGAGATCTGCACCTTTCTGACTGAAATATCCATGCAAATTGATCCACACATGCACAATTAAAGACAGGGAAATCGGCCGGTTTCGTCGCGAAACAAACGCGAAGCTGGCACAATATTCAATTTCCCGCAACTCATCACAGCTGACCAGGCCAGGCGCGCCAGAAAAAAAAAAAAACAAAACAAAAAAAAAAAAACAACTTATGCGCATTAAATCGCATCCTAGCCAATCACTTGCTTTTCACCTATAGACCAATTTCACCTCCGGTTTATGTATTTGGCCCTCTATCGGCGATGCCATTGCTGCGGTGGGCAAGCGCGCTGATCGCGATTGGCTCTGTGTACAAAATGAATGTAAGATATGAGATATGCCCCGATATTGTTCCATTTACTTTATTCTAAATCAATAAAATAAAGCATGGATACATGGGTAGATGAGGTAAGAAAATGGTCATATCTGACGAATGAAGGTATGATGTATTTTTGTATTTTCGATGGTTTTTCAACTTAGTTTTGTCAGTAAAAGTTCGATTGCAGCATAGAAGCCGTAGTAAACGGGAGCCCTAAATCTTACCCTGTCTACAAAGTCATGTTTTCACTCATTAACTTTTTCGCCAAAGTACATAATGATAATGTTTCTTGACTTCAAAGTCCTTTCTGTTGATGTTTTTACCCACTGGCGACGAATTCATTCACATTGCTTCCGGAAACCTGTGTAGGGAGTACGGCTTCTCACACAAACAGGCTTCATGAGTCAAAAGCGAGTGAATTTCGCACTCAGTTAGCTTCCAATTTTTATACTTTCTCTAATTCTGGTGGCATTTGAGCACCGCACAGCTGCGACCTGAACTTTCCTGATAATTTTTCATTGCAAATATTAAAATAAATCTGCATATACTCGTCAAAATAGACAAAAAATCGAACGAATGTACATAACGCGCTATTGACTTGTGTACTATAAAAGTTGGAGCGCCCACCGCAGTATGTCGAACTGTGTCGAACAGTCTGCTGCCCTCTTGCGTTGTGAAATTGGTCTATAGTCTGGTTTTCTCGCGACGGCTCACATTATGTACTGTTCACAAGAGAGCGATAATATCTTAACACGCTTTTGAAGGAGTTAATTGACAATGCATTAGTTTTGCATTTGGAGGAAAACATATAATATTTGGCATATAAGATGACGAAATTAAATTGAATTGCGGCATTTCCATAAAATCAAAACAAGAAATTGTTTTTACTCAGAATAACTTTATCATCTAAAATGAAATGTTGGACGTCCACAATAAACCTTTTCATGATTGGGCAGTCCCAAAATAAATGTTCTATGCTTTCTGCAGATTTATAACAAATGAGCATAAATCAGAATTGGAAATATTTAATGTTTTAAGGTACTTATTTACACCAAGTATACGGTGAATTAACTTAAACTGAAACTAACAGATATGTGTTGAACTTGATAAACATGCACTGATGGGAACTATAAATATTTTCACCCAGTCTAAGTTTGGAGTATTCAACAGGCAATTCCATTCTTATACTGACTTAGGGGGTTTAAAAATTTGTTCAACTATTAATCTATGAATATACCGACAGATTTTCGTCACCTTCCTTATATTTTTAATCATTGTCTCTTGAGATGTTAGGAAACCTTCTTCACTTTCAGGGATATATATTTTTTTTGGCAATAAATGGGAATATCTGTTTTAATGGAATAAAATTCTACAAAATGCATTGCATTTTTGAATTCAAAAAATTTCAAAACATTACCTTTTCCATCAAGAAGGTCCGATAGTGTTACTATACCTTTGTCGTACCACGACTTTATAAACAACACGTTGTCATTAACACGAATCAGAGTGTTATTCCATATACTTTGTCGTCTGCAGTGAGAAATATTGATTTGCGTATTAAGTGTTAAGGAGGCCCAAGCCTGGGCAACTTCCCGGATGAAAATGTTTTTTATTGAAGGTATACTAGCATTATCATTATTAATATTACTGTACCAGAAAAAAATTTCCTCCAAATGGAGCCAAATAATGTTCATGAAAACATTTCCATTGCCCATAGTTACTTTTTCTCAAGCAGACGTTTAACCCAAGCTATATTTTAGCATGAAATAATTGAGGGTAAATGTAACAATTTAAAACCTCCCTCCACATAATCCCCAATTAAAGTTTACGGTTTATTTTGTCAGGTTTTCCATTCCAAATGAATTTGAAAAGTAAAGATCCAACCTCCTTTATAAAGGATTCGGGTGGTTGTGGAAGGACAGAAAGTAAATAATTTAATTGAGATAATCCCAATGATTTTCAGAGGCGTCGATCCATTTTGCATGTGTGTGTGTGTGTGTGTGTGTGTGTGTATACGTATTTGTACACACACACACACACCCTCACGTATATAGGCCTATATTATCATCGTGAAGCATTTTCAGTTTGGGGAAATTACGCATCTTGCTAGATTGTGAACCATCCTGCCTTTTTTTTTTATATTACGAGCGAAGCGAGCGATGAAGCACACACTGTTTTTGATGGTAGAAGTAGTAACCCTTTCGGCAAATTACACCGTGAGCCCATGAAACATCTTCATTATATATTCGGTCTCATCTCACCGAATTCGTTTGCTTTTCAAAACCATTGATATCAGACGAGCGAGCGTAGCGAGCGATGAAAAATATCCCTTTTTTCCATATGATAGAAGTGTTATTTCGTCATCATAAATACATAATAATGTGATAATAATGTGATGTGCGCCATACAAGAACAGATTATTATTATTATTATTATTATTATTATTTTATCATCATCATCATCATCATCATCATCATGATCATCATCAGAATAAACCCAAAACCTCTCATGCCTCTATGATATCTAAATGATACATCCGATCACCTGTGTGCTGAGTATGACACTGTTTTAGCTACCTCGCTTGCAGTCCGAATCCATTCTGTTTCTACCATAGCGAGCAAAGTCAACTACCGATCCCGGCAAAATATATGGATTCGTCCCCTCAAAAAATTTCAACCGCCTTGCTGCCCAAATATAATGATATTTTGGAATTTCGCTGCTATAATAAGCTACTTGCTGCCCGAAATTATCATGTATCTAGTTTTTACCAGCGAGAGTGGCGAGCGAGCTAACAAAAATATGTTTTTGTTTGTTGCTTTTTGTTTTTATCTGTATCTAGGCCATTTATCTCCTGAAAGTGTATCTATTTTAAAGTCAACCTGCCGCTCGATTTCTAGGAGTGATATCTTGTTTGGTTATATTACTTCCTATGGGTAGAAGAATAGTATAACATTAGATAGAATCACAAGATGCAAACCGATTTCCTTTCATAAGAATAGTGATTATCATCGGCATTGGTTAAGACAATTAAATGCGAGCGAGCGCTTCCCAGTGTCCAGTTTTCTTTCTTTTTCCTTGTTTTCCGCTTTCATTTCACTTCCTTCCTTCCTTTTCCTTTCTTTTCTCTTTCTTTTTTTCCCTTTCCTTTTTTTCTTTTTTTGGGGGATTCGGAAATTATTTGGGGGGGGGGGGGGGCAAAATGATATCTTTGCCCCCCCCCGAAATTTTCTGGGGGGGGGGGATCGACGCCTCTGATGATTTTACTATTGTAATCTTTCCAATTGGGGGTTAAGTCTCTCATTGACCAAGTACGAAAAATGTATTCTTATTTTTTTAATTTTGGGTATAAAATTTAATTCAAAAGTGTCTGTCAAAAGCACCGAAAATTGTACACCTAGAAAAGTGGTGATACCCGTGTTAATCGTTAACCCAGATGAAGTTATGTCTGGTGGGTGAGCTTTATAATAACCTAAAATTAGTACCTTGGATTTATTTTTGTTTAAAGCTAAGCCAGAGAGACATTTAAATCTTTCTAGAATGTCTAAAACTCTGAATAGATCTGAGGGCCTTTAAGATATAATACCGTATCATCCGCATAAGCATTAAATTTAGTTCCTGTATTGTTCATTTTTATTCCTTTTATGAAGGGGTCTTTTCTAATTTTAAGACTAAATATTTTACTAGCTATGATGTAAAGGAGTGGACTTAACGGACATCTTTGCCTTACCTCGCACGTAACTTTAAAATAACCGAGGCATACCGTTGTTAATCACACGTGAACAAACGTCATAAAACTGTAATCAAATTAACCAGGCCAGTGCCAAAGTTGAAAAAAAAAACGTGGTGCTTTCAGTATGAATGACCACTCTATCTTTTCGAGTGCTTTTTCATAATTTGCAAATAGCATCAAACCAGGAAGATTTTATTTATTTGTAAATTTTATCGTGTCCAAAGCTAGCCGAATATTTTCTCCAATAAATCTACCAGGTAATCCAGTTTGTTCATTACTTATAATGTCCGGCAAGACTTTTTTTCATCCTTAAGGCGATGCATTTGGCAATGAGTTTATAATCGGTGTTTAAAATAGAGATTGGTCTTCAATTATTGAAATATATTGGGTTTTTTTCCTTTCTTAGGGATGAGATAAATAACACCTCTTCTTCGAGTGACATAAAACCATGCTTAAACGAGTAATTAAAGCTCCGAAGCATGAAAATACCGATATTCTTAAAAAAGAATTTACAAAATTCGGCCGGAATCGTCAGTGCCCGGACTTTTGTTGTTATTCATAGTTTTTAGAGCATCAATGCATTCTTGTACAGTTATAAGACCTTCACACCTTTTCTGCAAATCAATAGAGAGTTTTGGAGATTCTATATTAATTGATAAGAAATTGTCAATATCCAGAGAAGGCGGATGACAGGGTGAGTACACTTTTTCGAAGTACTTTTTGGCCGTAAACAAGATATTTCTGCTTGATGTCACAGTTTGTCCTTCATCATTGATAAGTTTTGTAATTGTTTTTTTGCCTTTCGTTCTGCTTTCTAATTTAATAAAATACTTGTGTTTATTTCACCGTATTCAACCCATGAAGCGCGAGATGTAATAATACTACCTTCCGTTCTTTTATTGTATATCAATTCTAATTCTTCTTTACACTGTTTGATTTCGTTTAAGAGTGTCAGATTTAGATAAACTATAGCAAGCCTCCAAATCAGCTATTTTGTTGAGCAACGTAGTTTCTGCCTTTCTGGACTCTTTTGATCTTCTTATCGAATATGTAATTGTAATTGAACGTAATTCACATTTCAAAAAATCCCAAAACGTGTTAGGATCCAAGTTTTCTGCATGGTTTTTCTGTGTCTTTTCTATATGCTGACGAGTCAGTTCCACATAAGTCTCATCTTGAAGGAGTGATACATTGAATTTCCAGAGCCCACGACCTCTGAGTTCATTGAATGGAACAAATTCTATATCAATAGCTGAGTGATCTGTTTTAAATCCAGGCAGATTTTGGGTTGTTTACTTGTGACAAAAAATTTCTTGAAATTAAAAAGAAGTCGAGGCGACAAAACACATTTTGCGCGTGCATGCCATGTGAACATTTGGATATTAGGATTTCTCATTCTCCACGCATCGACTAAGTCATATTCTTCTATAGCTGTTTGTAAACTTCTAAGTGAATTAAAATGGGTAGACCAGCGACCTCCTTCCTTGTCTTTAGAAATATTAGAAATAAAACGAGATTGAAATCACCTCCCAATATAACTGATTCACAGTCGAAAATTTGTAAAGTTGCAAAAATGCTATCTAAAAATGAAGGGTCGTCAACATTTTGACCATAAATGTATACAGTAATGATATTCTGAACATTTAAAATAGTATCTAACATTACGTATCTTCCATCGTTATCCAATGTGACCTTTTCAACGTGAATATCATGAACATTTTTAAACAAGACACAAACAAGAGCTGCCATGTGAGAAAAATATATAACCTTGACCCCAATCTTCTTTCCATTTATATTCAGTTTCTGGAGTTGAATGAGTTTCATGCAAAAAGAATATATTAGCTTTTTCTGTCGTAACCATTCGAAAACTTGAGAACGCTTATGGAAATCGCCAAGATCATGTGCATTCATGGAGTAAATATCAGACTACTCATCGTCAAAGAAAGACATAAGCTGTTGTGCAACAGGTGCACATTCAATACGCCGAGTCCGCGGGTATAACAAGATAAAAGAGAATGTGCGTCTAATAACGTTTAAGAAAAGTATGTGAAGGTCACGCCTTTTTCGTAAATCAAAGTGTAGATGTATTTGCATGTTACAAAGAATGCCTACGTTCTTTGTCTCCGACCTAAAGGTAAACAGTGCATGTTATTTATCATCATAATGACATTCCGTGATTATATTCAAATGACTTAAATCTTGAACCAGGCTGTAGTCTACAGTACAATATTGCATGTATCATGAAAAAAGAGAGAGAGAGAGAAAAAAGGCTTTTCATTCAGATAAGGGCTTCGTTGCAATAATATAATGACATAATAACTCCCATGCAAAAAGTAGAACCATTTAGCATCTGATTATGATATGCAGCGCTTAGAAACATTTGCATTAAGCGCTATATAAATGTTGCATATTATTATTATTATTATTATTATCGAAATTTTGATTAGATGGAGCTCTTGCATAGATTTGCTTACAAGATAAAAAAATGTTTACCCGTCATAGACATGACTGAGCAGTGTAGATCAAAATGACAAATTATGTTGCAAATGATAAACGCTATCGTGTTGAAGAAGAAGGATTGTATTTCCATCCAAAACATCCAACATCTTGCAACTTGTGTATACAGCACGGAACCTGTGAAATTGCTTTTTAAAGCGATTCTTTTTAAGTCACATTTTTGTTGTAAATTACATTGTAATTGGATAAAGAACAGGTCTACATTCTTAATATCTGACCAAAAGGCAAAAGGTTTAACCTTGTTATCATATGCATAATATCCAAAGATTGTACATGAAAATTCAGATACTTCTAGCCATGAAGCGAAGTGTAGACTAATGCAGAATGATACATATATAATGAAAATTGAGGAAAATAGGTTGTAATTCAAACGATTTTTTTCCTGCATATACATGATTACAAGAATAACTCCTATACTAAACCTGGAGAAATGTATGCCGAGCCATAATTGATGGTTTACATAATGCTTAGATGGAACGCAGGTAGAAATCCTGACAGGATAAATGTTTACTCCTGATAAAACAATATTGACAAAAGTTATAAATTTTCTTGTAGGAGACTAACGTTATGCATAAGAAGGACTGAATTACCATCGAAAGCATCCAACACACTTTAACAATAGTAAACAAAATAAAGCATGTAAGAGCTTTCTTGAAACAGTTTTCTAAGTAACATATTTCTCGTGAATTACTGTGTTTTTGCTTGTTATAAAACAGGCCTACTTTCTTAATATGTGGCAAAAACAAACAATATATTAAGCTCGTTATACTTGTGGGCAAGTAAGTTAAATCTTGTATTGCGTTGTAATCCTTTGCAAAATTCTACATAAATGGCGAAAAAAGGTAATAGTTTAGTCATTATAATGAAAGATGAGAATGACAAGTAAGACATCTTAACATTTTATCAGTAAAAATTAAATACAACTTAACACGAAAGATATCAAACCTAACTAGGCACCACATAAACCTGTTATATCCTTCCTAGATGTTTACGCTTAAAAGGAGTAGGACTGATTATTTCCCATCTGAAACAGAGTAGAGTAAATCTTTACATCCTTTAATATGCAATGTATTGTAGTTGCAAAGAGAGAAAAAAATCAATAGTAAATAAAATCTCATGACTGTGATTACAAACGAGAGTCAGCGAAATTAGGGGCAGATTAGCATTGCTGATTGACGGTCTAAAAATAAGCCTAGACTCTGGGCTCCACAAACAACAACGTAGCAGTTAAAATTTGTATTGAAAGAAGAAAAACCAAAAGGGGATTCAGGATCCCTTGCAGACTTCTAGCAATGAAAATTTACACGTAGTATCACGAAAAGGGCATCGCCTGAAATGGAGATCAGTTTATACTTCTTTTATGAAATCACCGAAATAATATGTCGTCTACGAAAAAGGCGTAAAAAACCTTTCAGTTTTCTTCTACTTTTACATTGTATTATTGTACTTGACCAAACCCATAAAAGTCCTCTGGAATGAGGATATGCAAAAAGTAACAAACATTCTATGGCTTGCTTGAGATTGAGAAGAAAATATCAGCCTTCTACGAAAAACATCGCTAGGAGACGTGAAAAAAAAAATCCAGATTTCTTGTTTTGATTACAGAAATATCATGACGTAACACTGAAACAATGCTTGGAATAAGATTCGGTTATCGCCCATCTGCAGCCGAAGTTACATGAAAAACATCTCTTGAGGACGTCATAAAGGAACATTTCAGATTTCTTGTATGATTATAAAAATACACTGTAACATGACGTAACGCTGAAACGTCGCCTGGAATGAAGATGAGCAAAAAGTGAAGCTATCGTTGTACACTGTTAGCTTGAAGTCAAGAAGAAAATACCAGTCGTTTACCAAAAACATCGCTTGAAGACGTGAAAAAAAAAATCCAGGTTGCTCGTTTTGATTACAAAATATCATCACATGACATAGAAACATTGCATTGGAAAAAAGATACTGCTATCGTTGATCTGTAGGCGAAATTACATGAGAAACATCACTCGAGGACGTCAAAAAGGAACATTTCAGATTTCTTGTTTTGATTATGAAATATACTGTAACATGATGTAACGCTGAAACGTCGATCGCATGGAGTGAAGATGTGCAAAAAGTGAAAATCAGTCGAGAAGAAAATACAGCCGCTTACGAATTATAAACATCGCTTGAAGACGTGAAAAACCATTCCAAATAATCATGACGTTACACAGAAACTTCGCTTGGAATAAGATACAGTTGTCGTCGATACGCTAGACCATTGTAGACCAAGTTACACACACAAAAAAAGACAAACCCGTATCAGGCCATGGGCTAGTGGGGGTCATAGTGCACCCCCGGTGTGACTTACGGAAATGGTTATTTTCATGTAGCCCTGAGTCTAACGATTCAAAAAATTGATGTTGCCAGCAAAAAAACTGGGATGGAAGATACCCCCATGGACTTTTTGACCACGCCCACTTTTACAGCTGATTGTAGAAAATTAGGGGCATTGATAGTTTGTAACTGCTCTAACTTTTGCAGTTCTTCACATATATATGTTGTATAACCCCTTAGAATGTCGGCCTAATTGAGTTCTACAAGTTTGTGCTGCGTTTTATGCAAATTTTTATGGTCAAAAGGTCGCCAGAGGTCAAAAGGTCAAAAGGTCAAAAAATTCCACTTATGTTCTTATTTAATACCAGAAAGATAATGTTGCCAGTTAAAAAAAACTGGGATGGAAGATACCCACATTACCACGCTCACTTTATAACCGGTTGTAGAAATGTAGGGGTATTGATAGTTTGTAACTGCTCTAACTTTGCAATTCTTCAGAAATATGTATATCATATGACCCCTTAAAATATTGGCATAATTGAGCTCAATAAGTTTGTGCTACATTTTATGCAAATATCTTTATGGTAAAATGGTCAACAGAGGTCACAAATTTTGACCTTTACATATAATATAGAGCAAATGCATGGATTTTTTTATATCAAAAAGACTCTATAACAGACTTTTTTCATTGAAAATTAATTAAAATTAAAAGTTACATATGTCCAATCATGTTCTTATTTAATACCAGAAAGTTAATGTTGCCAGTGAAAAAAAATTGGATGGAAGATACCCCATGACCACGCCCACTTTCACAGCTGGTTGTAGAAATTTAGGGGTATTAATAGTTTGTAACTGCTCTAACTTTGCAATTCTTCAGAAATATATGTCATATGACCCCTTAAAATGTTGGCTTTATTGAGTTCTACAAGTTTGTGTGCGTTATATGCAATTTTTTAATGGTGAAAAGGTCATCAGAGGTCAAAAGGTAAAAAAAAATTTTGGCCTTTACCTCTAATATAGAGCAAATGCATGGATTTTTTTTATCACAAAGACCCTATAACAGATTTTTTTATTGAAATTTGATTAAAATTGAGAGTAACATATGTCCAATCATGTTCTTATTTAATACCAAAAGTTAATGTTGCCAGTGAAAACCTGGATGGAAGATACCCACATGACCACGCCCACTTTTACAGCTGGTTGTAGAAATTTAGGGTATTGATAGTTTGAAACTGTTCTAACTTTGCAATTCTTAAGAAATATATATCATATGACCCCTTAAAATATTGGTTTAATTGAGCTCAACAAGTTTGTGCTACATTTTATGCAAATATCTTTATGGTAACAAGGTCAGCAGAGGTCAAAAAGGTCATAAACTTTGACCTCTACATCTAACATAGAGCAAATGCAGGGATTTTTTCTATCACAAAGACTGCATTTGCTCTATATTAGAGATATAAAGGTCAAAATTTTTGGCGTTTTGAACTTGTAACTCGATTAGACCGACATTTTAAGGGGTCATACAACATATATATGTGAAGAATTGCAAAGTTAGAGCAGTTACAAACTGTTATAAGATAGTTTGATATGATCTCATATTGACTGTGGCATTGGTTTATGGGGCAGTTCAGCAAAATGTCATTTAGATAAGCTACAAATCAAAGCTTCAAAATCGTTACACCTGTTTGATATTGAATGCAGATATTTGACACCCCGTAGAATATTGATATCCAGCTTAAGATGGCAATCAGTGGTTGAGAGAGTACAGTATCAGTTTCAAATATGGATGTATAAAGTAATAAATGGGAAAATGCCAAAGTACATTAGGTATATAGTATGCCATCGAACGATAAATTTCAATACTAGATATGCAACTGCCTGTCCTTTATTCATTCATAAACCCAGAACCGAATATTTTAAAGGATCTTTTTGTTATAAAGGCTCCTTTATATGGAATACATTACCCCTTCTTTATGTTCATTAAACTTTAGATTTATATAAAAAAAAAACACTGCAAATTCCTTTCCCTCACACAGCATTAATTCACTTAATGGATACTTGTATGCATGTTATCCATCAACCGTTTTTTTTTTAAATTTCATTCTCTTCCTTTTTTTTTATAGCTTGTTTCCCTTGTTCCAACATTGTATTTTGTTTAATTTTTGTTTAATTTATGTGTTCAATCTTATGTATATTATGTTTTTAAATATGTGTTTTATCATTTAATACAGAGCCCCTTGGTGAAAGGGCTACCCTGTTTAAATAAAACGACAAACAAACAAACCTGAACAAGGTATCAGTAACAGGACTTTCATCAAAGGTAGATTTAGCCCCTTTTGAAAGCGAGAGCTTCAAAAATTAGCGTCCATTTGATTTCTCGTGAAAGCAATGTAAATCCGCATATAGTTTTTATCCCGTCTATCGTAGGCCTGGTAAGCTGTTTTATTTTTTATTGTTTTAATTTTTGTTGTTGGTCTATTGTATAGGCCTACGTTCGTTAGGAACATTGCAGAAAGCTCACAGAGAGTTAGTAGCCCAAATTTCTTAGATAACCATGAAACAAAGGAGGCCTATCAATGTGAAATCAGTCTCTTAATTGTTTTTAAACCAATCTAATACTGTTTAGTTTTCAATTTATCTGATGTGACATCAAGTATTGAGGAAGATATTTCTCGGTAATAGAAATAATCAACATTTAAATGTTATAACATATACATAATTTCAGGTTACTGTCTGAGGAGACGACCAATACTTATAGAGGTAAGATTAATAGAAACAGGGATAGGATTTCCAGGCCAAATTCGCAAGTTCGGCATTCAAATTAATTTATTTTGCATTCGAATTCGACGATTTTACTGCTGTCAGGTGTATCTCGGGTTCAAATCTGTATTAATAGTTTCCAAATCTATTTCTTTCGAATCTACATATTTCTCAATCGAATTCATGAAAAAGCTGCTTCTTTCACTATCTTGTCTTTCAATTCAGCGCAACACGAATTTCTGACCCCGCGAAGTTGTCATTCCAGCATTCTAATTCGTTTTAGCATTCAATTTAACACTTTGAGCAGTTGAATTCGAGGGTTGATATAAAATGAATGTTTACACATTTTTATAGCTCTCTCAATATTTCTTTCCTTTTTTAAAAATTTTATGACAAATATAGATATTTCTATTTATCTAACAATCAGAATGTGAGTTATATCATCAATTAACGTATTTTCCATACTAATGATTTATGAAATTCATGTTCGGGGTCATTAATGTCCTGCTCTTTTTCATTTCATAACCATGGACATTCAGATTTAATTGTAAGTCAAACAATAGCAAAAAGAAAAATCATCTATTGATAGTCTAAAGAGGTTTGTAAATTTTAAAACTGTTTGTCTAGTGTTCCCTCGTAACAAACCAAAAGTTCTTGAAAACATAGAAGGATAATGTACATTTAATTGTGATTGGTGTGGGGACTCGCGGCGAAATATGTGAGTATAATTCCTTATTTAGCTTGTAGTCAGAGGGGCGATTAGGACTCCCTTCCCCCTTCCCTGATAGCAGAGACTGGTAAGAATAACATCATATTCACGTCTTTTTAAAATCGTGTCATACGTTTTATTTACATATTATATATACGTTTTAAGACGATACTTTGCACCAGCACACGACGTAAAATAAGACGTCATATTTTTATATCAATTTTTCATCATATTGGTAGGTAAAAACGTCTTTACGACGTCCTTACGACCCAAAGGAAGCTCACAGACTGGTAAAAATCACGTCATAAAGACGTCAAAGCTTTAAAGCAGGTTTATAAAATATTTTAGAATGGATACAACATTATGAGGGTTTCTTTGTTAATGTTCTAGCCTACAGATCGTCCTATACTAGCCCTATATCCTAACATCCTACATCCTATACCTACCTACCGATGCTTTGTATCGACATTACTATATATATGGACTGTAGTGTAGTACTTGAAAAAAAAAAAACAGTTAGAAATGACAATTTCTTGATGCATTCTGAAATACCCTGCCCATGACATTAACTGAATGTTGTTTAACATGGAAGTACATTGTTCATTAAATCAGCAGTGCAATCATTGAATAAAAATGTTAAAATTCAAATGTTATCTTCCTTTTTTCCGGAAGTTTAGTCATTTCTGGTCATTCATGAATATTCATGAATCAACTATTACAATCGTATCACGACGTAAAACTGACGTAAACACGTCATGTTATGGTCTTGAAATAATTGACGTAAAACTATATCTTGTTCTGGTCTTTAAAAAAGACGTTAAAGTAGTAAATATTTGAGTAAAATATATGTCATCTTATGTTTATATGAAGACGTCATAAGGTAAGTAAAGTAGTCGTGTTTACGACATATGACGTGTGGACCAGTTTATGACCAGTTCTTGACGTCTTGACGTCCATCTGATGTAAGGGTTGTCCCAAGACAAGATGTTTTAAAATCATAACAATGTTAACCAATGTCTTTAACTTGAATGAACATATTTCGAATATGAAAGCTCGGTGTTAATTTGAATGCTGGAAATGACGCCTCGACAGGTGTCGGCGAATTTGAATGCCAGTTAAGCATTTTTGAATTGAATGATATATCTATGAAATCCTTCGACTAAAATGCTGAATCAAATAATATAGGTTTTCCAGGTCAATTTCATACTTTTTCCATTCCACTTCATGAACGTGCATTCAGTTTCACGCAAGGCACGCCCGCGAAGATATTCGGGCTTTCAAATTCAGAATCCGATCGATCAATTTCATTTATGGGCGCTCTTATTTCCTTTCCGTAAAATCAAAATCACGCATGTGCGTTCAATTTCCAAATGCGAGCATAGCATTTCCTACTTGTGCATTCAAATTCACGCAGTAGTCACGATGACCCTGTTTGGGGCGTTCAGTTTCATTTTCAGGCCATCAATTTCCTACTTCGTGCACTCAATTTAGTGGAGAAGATCAAAAGGGGGTTATGAGGGGAAGAGGGGGTCGAGCATTCTGATAAACGAGCACACTCTGAAAAAAAGGACTAGTCAAAATAACTATTGTGTTGGTGCACATTGCCAGACCAAAATTTTGGTGAAGATTGGCCAATATGATGGTCATAATTACCAAATTATTTGTTGAAAATGAATGTACCAAAATTTTGGTTGACTTTGACCAATTTTTTGGTCAGACACATATTCACCAACACGTTGGGTATTTTGACCAATCTTTTAGAATGTACATAATCCAACCGCACACCCCTAACCCCTAACACACACACACGAAAAAAAAATACAATTTTCGTAGGCTTCTATATTGTATTCTTATTCTTTTTTTAAGGTTCTATATTTTTCTGAATTTGTATCCCCTTACAATGATATCCATAATTACCATAGATGATGTTAATATACAAAGATAGGAATTAAGAAAACTCCATTGAGAGTCATGGTGTTGAGTTTCATATTTTCCACCTTTATTTAGATCGTCTTCGGGTACTGAGGTAAAACTGAACAAGACCTGTTTATATATAATTGTATGAAAAGGCATCAAGTTTTCAGTTTTACCTGAGTTCCTGAAGATGATCTAATTAAAGGTCGAAAATTTGAAACTCAGCACTATGACTCCCATTTGAGTTTTCTTCCTATCTTTGCATAATGACAATGATAATCATGTCCTTATATGTTCATGTATACTTTAACACTTTAACAATATAACGACATTTCTAACTTACACTCCTTGATCACAACACCCATAAAAAGACAACACCACAACACTAACCACACAATGCACAAAAACAACTGACAAACAACATAATCTCAAAATCTCTCATGTGTAAGCCGTAAAAACAGCAATATGAAATGTTTATAATTTTCATGTTACCAGTTTCAACGGAAGCATTTATGGCAAAAACCTAAAATATTGGACTTAAGCATGATAACATTATGGCAAATGTCTTGACAAAGAAGCCCAATCTATTCACAACTAACTGAAATTGCAGCCACATTGACCCCAAGCTAACTAAAATGCAACGATTCTTTTAAATTGAATGCACTTATTTGGAACTTGGTTGCCTTTTCACGAATATGAATGACCAAGGAGATTCGGTCGCCGGCTTGAAATGAATTTGATTGCCCATTTATCAAAAAGCATGCTCCTACTTTGAATTTGCATGATGCAAATGAATAATTGATTGCTCGGATAGTGAATCTGAATGACCGAATTTGAATTTGAAAGCCGCTTCAGAGCTGCGAGCGTGAAATTCGGGAAATTGAATGCTCGGAATATGAACTTGAATGACAAAATCATGAATTTGAGCGGAAAAACCTCTGAAACAGGAGAACTGAATGATAATTTACATGGCAAAATCAAATTGGGCGAAATTGAATGCAAAGGAAATGAATTCGAATCACAAACTTGCGAATTTGGTCGGGAAATCCTATAATAAAGTAGTTTACTGCGTTTCTTGTACCTTTGAGACCTATATGATTATCATTGTACACTGTCAGAACAGTTGTTCATGGGGTTGTATAGAATATGAACATACCAGCTGTTGTTTAAAGAAAATTGTTAGTAAAAATTATGGTGCTTTTTTTGATAAACAACTGGTGGTAGGTTCATATTTTCAATCAACCAAATCACTTTTAAAACAATGTAGGACATGTGAAATCATTTCAAGTCCAAAAAATGGATATTGGGGAAGATTTCGGGAAGACACATTATGTGCGAGAATAAATCAAACAGTCAATAGTTATGTTGTAGAATTTGTAATTGTGCCCAAGGCTTGGCAGCAGTATTTCCATTGCATAGTTCTTTTTATAATATAACTAGTATTGGATTCCAATATCTGGTGATTTTTTTTTCTACTATTTTTCATTTTCTTCTGATCATTCCTCCCTGAAATCTCTTCGCAAATGGAGAGCAAGAACCGTTTATTGACACTGTTTCTGTTGATGTCGGATGCGACGCTACAAGGCTGGAACTGAAACATCATGGCATATCAATGGATTTTCCACAAGGAGCTATACAGAATGACTCTTCCAATGTAACAGTAAGCATTGTTAGAGACCTACCCAGTATTCACATCCAAGACGACGAATCGTTGGCCTGCTACGGGATCAGATGTGATCCTCCAAACATGATCTTCGACCAACCTGTCAAGATCAGAATACCACACTCAGCCATGGTCATCAACCCTGATCAAGTGACTCCTGACATCGTTTCACACGTGTGGGATTCAATCAGAGGTAGGTCAGTTTGTAGAATTCCATGCAACAAACAGATGGTGCAAACATTTCAGCAAGTTATCTTTTATTATGAATTATTCAAGTGCAGCAAAACGTTTCTGGATAACATTGTAAAGTGGTCACAGCACACTTCTGTTGATTCCGACATTCTGGGGAGCATTTCATGAAGAGTCTTGACAGTGATTTTTCACTGACTAATTTGCTCCCATCCAATCAGATGCGAGGATTTTCAGTAGCTTATGACAGTTGTCAGTGAAAATCACCGACAAAACTCTTCATGAAACGCTCCCCTGGTAGCTGTA
Organism: Echinometra lucunter; assembly: GCA_029962745.1. Classification (NCBI taxonomy): domain Eukaryota; kingdom Metazoa; phylum Echinodermata; class Echinoidea; order Camarodonta; family Echinometridae; genus Echinometra; species Echinometra lucunter. The sequence continues at coordinate 34,210 of JAPZVO010000210.1, read as the reverse complement.
TCATAGTAGCCCAATAACATCCATCATGGAACCATTTTTGTGCTTTTTAAAAAAATCCAGGGATATCCGCTAGGAAATAAGCTTTTATTAAAAGTTTCAATCTAAATACAATCTAAATACATGTACTTATCTGGACAGAACTTTAGTCTTCAGAATTGGAGGAGTTTGTTCATACAAAGCGTTTCATTTTTGTATCCTCATATCCAAGATCTACCAAAAACATCCAGATTGCGATCATCCAGTTCACCGGAGCAACCTCCACACTGCAGGGTCTATAAGAAACATATTGAGCTCTCCATTGATTACTGTGCTGAGTGGTGGGTTCTTATCCCTCTTGAGCAACATGTGGTCCGACACCAACTCCTGTGTACTCCATACGTACCAGACACAATAGAAAGGGGTAGAGAGGTTGAGATACACTTTCACATGCATGCGGAAGTTCCCGGGACCGAAGGGGTGAGTATTTCAAACTGCATTGAAAGGAAACTAACTATAGCTACACTGGAGGATCGAACATATGGACGTAAGGGCATCGTTACACCAGGGGACTTTGCTGAATATCGATTTTCCTGTTCCTATATATTGCAAGCGAGTGACTACCCCCTCCACTTATTTAAGACACCGATCTTTTGTTTTCTTTAGATATTATGTACAAACTTTTGTTAGATTTATTTGCTGTTAGCTGCTCACCCACAGGAAGATAAAAGCAAAACTAACACTGACTATAAGGGTGTTGTGAAGTAATTTCCTAGAATCCTTCTAAAGTTGAATTTTGAACAAATGAAAGGCGAAAAATACTTTTGATCCTTGGACGCGACCTAAAGTCACACATTCGAGACCTGCATGCGGACAATACCAATAAAGAGTGTTGTCTGCGCGACAAAAGTGTACAGAGTCGCCTTAATACACGGCGAAGTGCTGCTCTTGTTTGTATTTATTTTTTTATTGCCCTTAAACGCTAAACGCAAGCTATACGTCTGTGATGGCGAGAACAGCCAAACAGCGTGCGGTTTACTACAGCTAAAGGCTAGTGTACGAGGCGTTGTGATTGTTGTGCGGGAGTGGCTGGGGTGCAGGGGTCTTACTGCAGGACAGAAAGTAAAATCTATATTGCGTTCATTTAAAATGTATACACCCACATTCACCGGAACCATGCATAGAATATAACATGATTTTGAGCATGTTCTCATGCATAATCAGGCTCATGCCATTTAAAAAAAATATATATACCTGTATACTGTACAAGGGTATTGGAAATCTCATAATGAGGGTTAGGATTGTCTCAATATTGGTGTGCTCAAAATTAGCATGGGGAAAATATTACTATGCTACTCCCACTCCAGCCCTTGACAGGTGTTTAATTGTTATAATTATTAATTATTATTATTATTATCATTATTATTATTATTGTTATTATTATTATATTATTATTATATTTCAACAATATTCCGTAAATCATGATAGTGATATAGTTTTTTCTACTTTGAAATAGGAAATACTCGACGAGGAGAGACAGCTGTCCTATCGAAAAGCCCATCGTTCGGTACCACTCGGCATTGCATCGCACTCGGGTGATGTTACAGTGACGTGCGACTGTGACGGGAGGATGAATGAAACCAAGGTATTGGTATTCACAATTTTTAAGGTGTAACTTAAACTACAACACCCCCTTTTTTTTATCCTACCGACTTCATATGTCAAGTATACTACTATATTTATTTACATACTTTTGTTTCCGTTTTATATTCATGTGATCTTTGAGTTTCCTGAAATACTACTAATATCATAAGAGGTGACTGTGTTTCATGCCATCTTGCAGAAAAAAAAATAAAGATATTGTGTGTTGGCTATTTTTCATATCTTTTCATACAGCTGCTTCGCCTGAAAGAAATACATAGCCAAATGAGACATAAAGTAGTGTTAACCGTACTACCGAATGAGGCTGATCCTCACTTTCAAGTTATTACCATCACAGTAACACAGGCAGGAGAACGAGGTGTATATCGATCCACGTCATTCGTCCTTAGATACGAAGGTTTGTCTTGTTCACTGCTTATGGTGGATCGGGGAGATCCACGAAATCACATAGAAACTCCTTTTTTGAAGAAATAAAATTAAGCACTAATATGTCACACGCATGTTCTTCGTAGTAGGGGCAGGTAATATATTGATTTATTTATCCTGCTTTTTCTGGAATCTTTTCCCCTCCTGATTTAACTACGAGAATATCAGTTTCATGTGAAAATATGATATCGCCATGGGTAGAAAATGTTTTCTTTTACCGTTAAGGTTTAAAGAACAAAACAAACAACAAAAAACAAAAGCAAACTGCGCCACGTAACGTACAACTTGTTTTGAACCCAACACCAACAACTAGTGAGATATTTTCTTGTAATAAATATGTCTCTATATGATTTCAGATGAAATCAAGGGTCCTGAATTTTCTCCAGTTATTCGGTAAGATAAGCAGTTGTTATTTTTTTCATTAATCTGTAGCACTCATACTGTAATGACTAAGATGTCCGCACGTTATTGTATTTCGGTTTTCGGTCTTTCAAAAACAGTGGCAAAAGATATCTAAAATGCCAGGTCATTATGCTTACTCCATTCATTGTCCTCTCTTTGATTTCGATATTCAAGAGTGAAGAACAAATTAGGAAATGGAGCAATCATACAGCCCTGGAAAAAAAAAATACTAGACAGCTGGACAAGCTCTATCTTTGGGCATATGAGCATTGTTAATTCCATTATTTGTGAAACTAAAAATGATGATGATGATGATGAAGATGATGATAATGATTATTATTATTATTATTAGGTGGTCAGTCATCTTTGACAGATCACCTTCTAATTTCGTCAGAATTTTCTTTCTTTAATAGGTGGTCTGTCATCTTTGACAGATCACCTTTTATGTTTGTTAAACTTTTCTTTCTTCTTTTTATTATTAGGTGGTCTGTCATCTTTGACAGATCACCTTTTAAATTCGTCAGAATTTTCTTTCATCATTATTAGGTGGTCTGTCATCTTTGACAGATCACCTTTTATGTTTGTTAAAATTTTCTTTCTTCTTTTTATTATTAGGTGGTCTGTCATCTTTGACAGATCACCTTTTAAATTCGTCAGAATTTTCTTTCATTATTAGTAGGTGGTCTGTCATCTTTGACAGATCACCTCTTAATTTCGTCAGAATTTTCTTTCATTATTATTGATTATTCTCTTTATTGGCACCCACTTTTTTGTGCAGTCGAAATCTGAGAACTGGCCCTGTCATTTTTTATCAAAATTTCATGAATTATCAGTCCTTACGAGATCTCGCTTTTTTTTTTTTTTTTACTCATTTTCAAGTTCATCAGATCATCGTGACGTCATCCAGGCGCCATTTTGTAAATATCATTTCATGATCATATCTTCTTAACGGAATGTCATTTCTCATTCATACTTGGCATGATGAATATTCATATCAATCTGAATAATTCCATTCACTTAGACGCGCACGTACGCGTACGTCCGTGCGTCATTATGCGCGCAAAAATTTAAAAATGCTCAGAATCAACTCATATTCATTTTGCACACGTTTCAGGTCATTTTAAGCATTTCAAAAATTTGCCCGTGTCCGCGTCCGCGCGCGCCATATTTGCGCGCACACACCAAAGAAAACGTAAAAACACCGTTTTTTTCACTTGATTTGCGATCCTAATACTTTTCTTAATAATTCACATCAATTGAAAGTCGATTTCAACTCATCATAAAGCCGCACGCGCGCGTCAAAGTTCAAAATCCGTGCGCGAGTCTATGGGGCAAATCAAAGACGTTTTAAATATATAGCTAGACAGAAAGCAGCACACGCGGAAAGCATTACGCCTATAGGGTTAAGCCCCGCCCAGCTTTCGTCCATTAGAAGCCGAAAATAAGCCCTTCTAAATATTCATGAACCGAAATAAGCACCTTTGATTGGATTATAGCCTCATGAATATGTATTTACTTCGATAATATCGTTCTCGAAATATGGTTATTCATTTGACCTTATTACGTCATAATTATGCAAATTCATGCATGACGTGCTTGCTCGCACAAAGTTAGAGGTTTCTACTTCACAGAGAAAACGTGAGTACCACTGCACTTATGATTAAATATAAGAAATTTGACCATTTGTTGCAAAATGGTTGCTATTCTTCTTAATCTGCAATAATTTCTCTACAATTTGAAATAATTGCTAACAGCTGTTTCCGAAGGAGCTAGAAACATTGTACTCTCAAACTTACAGTTCGGTTTTCATCGTCATGAGCTAGATTGACCGCGGGTATCGTTCTCGCACCATGTACTCGATGTCGCTCCCCCGGGCTAATGCTGGGGGCCATCTATGATAATTCTGGTGTTCACGTTGACCGTTCTTGAACGGTTTTGATATCTAAAATTGTTCAAATCAGAAGATTGGCGTCATGAAAAATCAAATTCAGACCTAGATTAGACAACAAAATTTTTGTGAGTGAACACTCCGGCAAAATTTATTAGATTTTTACTAGATCGCTAGTGTGTGTAGACTAGATCTAACGTTAGATCTAAATCAATAATGTTATTTGGACTCGCTGAGCATGACACTGCTTTGCGATATTTGGAGAGCACACGATGAACACACTGTATACGTCGACGGCCTCGGTTGATTTTGCCAGTGTTTTTAACTCTTGTAAGCCTTTAACATTTGAAGTTAAAATAAATATTGAGTGACCATTACTTTAGTCTAGGTCTTTCTATCCATATTCATCAGTTTACAAGATCTAACGTTAAAAAAATCTAAAGTAGATCTGGACACACTTGTATAGGTCTACTTGGAAGTTGGATCAAGTTGACTCTGTTATTTATTTTCATTTATGCACATTACCATCTTGAAATCTTAAAATCTTGTTCAACCTCTTAGTCTCACCCCACCTCTTCTGAAGATAGAAAATGTTGCTGACTGCAGTTTGAAGTAACTATCAAATATCTCATGGTAAATGTTGCAATCTGCTTGGTTGTAATAATGTGTTTGTTTTTGTTTTTGGTTTTTTTTGTTCCCACAGATGGAAATATAGGAACTGGAAGGCTGGAAGAATTCGACAGCTGAACATCACTACATGTAATACATGTATAGGCCCCAGGTGAAGCAGAGAATCCTCTGAAGTGACAGGTAACAAAAATTTTCCAGAACACTTTTCTTTCTTATTCACATTATGATGATTACAGTAATGAATTTGAGGGCATTTTGGTAGGGCGTAGACAGTAATTATTTAGGCTAACGATTCTGGTTGATGCTTTTGCCATTTTGTTGCTCTTAAAAACTCCAAACATTTGAAGTTGAAACAATTATTGACTGACCATTAGTCTATGTCTAACCGTTGAATCTACCTAAGAATGACCACATTCTTCAGTTGAAAAGTTGAGCTAAAACAGTTAAACCTCTGGAAGTCTCTTAAAATCTTGAGTAGATCTAGATCTGGACAAACTGTCACTTAGCCCTCTCATCCTACCCCCTTCTGAACATACATGTAGACAGGAGATGCTACTGTGTGGATGCTATTCCATGTATTTGATTTATTCAGTTTTATTCTTAGTTTTTTTAAATCATTTTTATTATTTCATTTTTTTTTTTTTTTTTTTTTGGGGGGGGCTATTCAGACACATGTTTAATACATGTATGGTTTCTTTGTAGTCTGGTTAATGGCAGTTTACAATAGTCCTGTTCTATTTTGGTGGCAGAACTAAAACATTTTATGGGGGTGGATTACAGGCATATTATGTAAATGTTTGTAACTCAATGGTAAGCTTTTCTATTTCTACATGAAGAAAATCTAAAATCTTGGATGCACCACGAAAGGATAAGTAAAATTTGATAGAACAATAAATACTACATGTATATTTCAATTTAGTATCTCAGTCAGAAATGCATTACAACTTGGTACGGTGATATTGATTTTTAAATTTATTTTATTTTTATTATTTTTTTTGTTCACACAGATATTGGAAAGCTGGAAGAATTCTAGTGATGAATGTCACAACATGTCCACTACATGTCACTTCAAGTCCAGGATGAAGCAGAAAATCCTGTAAAGTGACAGGTAACAACTAACAATTAACTTTTCCAGGAGACTCGTAACACAAATTCATACCTCTAACTATATATTGTAAAGTATGTTTCATTGCACATGTAAATATTTTCCCTCTCCCATGTTCCTTCATAACAAAATTTGTCTGTGTTGACAAAACTTGACATATATAGGGGAGACTTCACAGAAATCCTTTGTACAGGAGAGATACACCTAATGCACATCAGTAGACAACATTTACTGCCAAATGTAGATAGTGTGTAAACAGGTCGGCACACTAATTTTTCATTGTATGGGTTCTGAATTGAAACTGAAAATTTTCAGTTGTTAATTTTAGTTATGAATGTAAATTTTTATTTAGATTTAAACTCCCATGTGCCTTTCGCTATCGTGTAGATTAATGTAAATTTGTATCAGTGCTCCCCAATTTCAAAGCATTCATGTGTATGAAGGTTATCTCATTTTATGCAGTAGGTTATTTAGCTTATGTAGAGACCCTATTCATTCATATTTAAAAAAATTTCCTGTTAATGTAGTATGATGCCATGGCAGATGATTGTGCAGACTGGACTTGACAAATCCTGAGAGGAACTTACGAGATGTATGACTTGAACATTTGAGAGTAAGTTTGCTGCTATACATGTAAGTAACCGATCCCCGTAACTATCATTGACCACATTAGGTGTAAGCAGTCTTAGATGTGATTTACTGTCATAAATGATATTTTCTAGTTTACCAAAGTACTTTAATTGGTTTCATAGAGTGGTCTATAAAATAAATGTATTTAGGCCTACATTTACTAGATTTCAGCAACATTACATCATGCAGTGCATAATCTGACCCACCCAATGTTGTTTGTGACTCGAAGTCCCTTTCATTACCAAGTATTACTAAATTACCGTATGAGCATTAGCTTACTTCAGAAGTATTTTGAATTTTATATCTTGTCTGCATCATGTATGCTCCAGTTGGGCTATCAGAAACATGAAATTTTAAAATGTCTGTAGGACAAAATATGTGTAGCTGGATTTCTTCACTTGCACACTCCTACCTTGTGCATTTTAGTCCTTCTTGCAGGTGTCTAAATATTGTGTGGCTAATCCTTATTAAATGCATCTGATATATATTTATTATTTTGGTTTTTTTTTTTCTCCACAGAGTTCTGGATTATGACTTTGGCTCATCCTTCCTGTCACCTAGACTACAGACTTGGCGGTGACTGCATGACATCTCCTCCCTGATAATGCTTTCTTCAGATAGTAGCAAAGATTTTTTCAAAGAGATGATTTTGAGATATAATTTATCACTAAATGTCCCATTGAATATCAGATTAAATGAAAGCTACAGAGTAAATATTTGGGGATTTCTTATTTTTTTTTAAATGAGTAAAGTCAACTCATCTTGCATGAGTTATATGTGTATATAATTAAATGGACACAATGTCAACTGCCATCTCAAATTTAGCATTGAGAAGAAAGGCTTTTACTTTATATTTGCTCTATAGGAATCTAAATAAAAAAAATGTAGGAATTCATTAACCCGTAGACTTCTATGAAGATTGGCAAGATGCCTGCAAATGTTACATCGAGGTAACTTCAGTTTTGTATGTTTGAAGTTAAAATGTGTTGAATCATTAAATTATTATTCTAATTAAAAGTTTACTATCCGGAAATGACTGAATGACCTATCTTTATTTTAGACCCCCTTCATGCATTGAACACTGGAAGATTAACCGGTTTTTACAGCATTTTTAAGAAATATTGTGTATTAAAATATTATCTCTTAAGAAAGTATGCTTATAGGGGGGGGGGGGATACACTGTACCTCCATGTGCATTGTGAAGGGTTGTTAAAGGTAAATAAGACCGTATGCAGGAATTTTTCCGGGGGTGGGGGAAGAATTTGTTCGCTTATGTGCAAGCGAGTGAACAAAGTGACCGAGTGGGAGCTTTTGCATTTTTAGAATTGAAATAGAATGATGTGGGTGTAATTGAGGGCATCCCCCCAAAGAAAGGAAAAATAAGAAAAAAGGGGGTTGAATTTTTTGGGGGTGGGGGAGGGGGGACGGCCCCCTATTTGCGTACAGCCATGAAGGTAAACCGAAAGTGTGAAGGCTTGAGAAGGTGACAAGATAGAAGTGATGTGTCAAATTTAAATTGCTCTAGCAAAGCTACAAGAGAAAGAAAGTGAACAACTGTGCCTGTAAAAAAGAGTGTATATTTGGAAAAGAAGTATTTTTGGTAGTAAAATCTGTGAATGGACTAGTTAAGACTGAAGGGTATGAGAGCAGAAATGAATTAGTAAAATGTTCAGCAAATGGGGCAATATGTGTGATCATTGTTCCTTTAGTTCTATATTTTTGCCCTTTCTCTTATACTTGATTATTGTCATCATCATGCAGGTTCCCCCTCTATTCCCTCTTCTTGGAGCTCTCTTTCCACTTATCTCCACAATCAGAGTACCTTCATAATCTCTTCCCACCTCCCAGATTAATTTGTGAAAGGAGTATTACGAAAGAGAGTGAACAAAAAATAAATAAATAAATAAATAAATAAATGCTTGGATTTGATAATGAATGAAAGTGAATTTTAATATCATATCTGTGGACACAAAGACTAAAGTACAGTTAGAAAGAAATAATAACAGATAGGTTATTCATTTGAGGGTTCAGACAAAAGATAAAGAAATAAATGGATGTTTGGATGTGATAATGAATGAAAGTGAATTTTGAAATTAAATATGTGTACACAAAGACTGAAGTACAGTTAGAAAGAAATTATAACAGATAGGTAATTCATTTTAGGGTTCAGACCTTCATGGAGAAATTTTTTTTTTTTTTTTAAAGAAGGATCCAGCCAACTATTGTAGAGGCCACCAGTTAAACAAAAAAAGAAATCATCGACTACAAGATATAATAGTTTAATACAGATATTGGGTGCCCAGTCACGTAAACAAGAAAGAAGAATGATAGATCGGAGGCTCCGCCCCCCGTACTATTATCATTTTTGTGATCGATAACCAGTTTAAGTGCGTTGACTGGCGCATCAGAATGGTCGAAGTTGATTTGCTACATTCCTTGCGTGGGCAGCGCGCAATGTGTGAATAAAATTACAATAAATACATATATTATGCGATTTGACCTTTCCTCTCGCGCTGATGTCTGCATTGTTTCGCATCGCATACTATTTGTCATTTGGGTACGCTGTGTGAAGGGGAGCATCTCACAAAATGCATAATTCATGACAGCTCATGAATTATTTAGAAGGGCTTATTTCGGCTTCTAACGGACGAAAGGTAATGGCGGAGCTTAGGGGGCTTGGGGCAAATAGTGTAAAAACATGCAAAAACTGCCCTTTTAAAATCTGCCATAGCTCGTTAAATAGCATGTGGACCCCCCTATTTTTTTGGATTTTCTGAAAGCCTATGATATGGAGATTTGAATTCACGAAAAAAATTTGAGGGTCGAGCAGTCCGAACGTCGTCATATTCTCAGGTGAAATAAAAAATTCATTTTTTCAATCATGACGTCATATTTTTTACCTTTAACCGAGACTATCTCGCTTACTATTTATCAATTTTCGCCGAGATTAGGATATGTTGTAGCTGAGGCAAAATCCTCTACAAATATATTATTCATTGTTACTCATTTTGATGACGTTATCATGGTCTAAATTCACGATCAAAGGTACAATGTCATTTTTTTTTTCATTTCACGTGTATTCTCTATGGGACATGACCTTTATGTAATTCTTGATTCTACATTCTCGTCTTCTTGATCAACATCTCCCTTATTTCTGCTTGATTTTCGCCCATCTTTAAGTATGTTGCACTTATGCACTGATATGTTTTTCAAGCAAAGGTCGAAAATATGTCGAAATTTTGACTGGAAAAGCTGATATTAGAATTCCGTTTTTAATCTACGTGTTATAATAATAAATAATATACTAATTTATATAGCGCAGAAACTATGTGCATATATTCTACTGCGCTGCAATTTAGAGCTGGTGAAATGCTTGAAAAACAAAATTAGAAAAAGGGGGTAAAAGAAATGTATGGGAGTTATTTGAACAGATAAGTTTTCAGTTTAAGTTTGAACGTTTCTATTGATGGACAGGATCTCACAACATACGGCAAACCATTCCATAACCTTGGGGCTGCACAGGCAAAAGCACGATCTCCCAAAGTTATCTTTGTATTACGAGCGGGGATGTGAAGGAGCAAATTATCATTAGAACTACGCAGGTTGTGAGAGTGTCTGTGAACTTTTCTTTGTAAAAGCTCAGAAATGTAACTGGGGGCTTGACCACTTAGTGCCTTGTATACAATTAGCAAAATCTTGAAAGATATTCGTTGGCGAACTGGAAGCCAGTGCAGATCTTTTAATAAAGGGGTAATCCTTGAAAATCTAGATTGACTACAAATCAGCCGTGCACATGCGTTCTGTACTCGCTGAAGACGCCCAATTTGAGATGAGGGGAGCCCATACAACAAACTGTTACAATAATCTACCTTACTAATAATGCATGCATGGACAATTGTTTTCATGCTTTCATTGTCAAAGTATTTTCGTATACGTCTGAGGTTGTATATCATATGAAATGAAGATTTGCACACATTGGTAATATGTGCTTCCATATTCAATTGCGAATCAAAAAATACACCAAGATTTCTTATATTAGAGTTTGGTTCTATGACTGAACTGCCAACTGATATCCCGTCAAAATCTAGCTTATTCAGTTGTTTAGATGTGCCGATAACTAGTAATTCTGTTTTACCTTCATTTAGCATAAGTTTGTTATGCAGCATCCATTCACGTATGTAACCAACACAATCTTCTAGAAGAGAGATGCTCTGCTGCTGAGCAAGCGAGTCTGGCGTAAAAGACAGATAGACCTGTGTGTCATCTGCGTAGCAGTGACAAGATACTTTAGGAAATAGACTATGTATATTTGTAATGAGTTGACTTGTGTATAAAGTGAACAGTAGAGGGCCGAGACGGGACCCTTGCGGGACTCCGAAAGGTACTGAGAAAATTTCAGACACAGTTTCATCAATTTGGATCCGCTGACATCTGTCAGTTAGATATGATTCTATCCAGTCAAGTACTACACCCTTAATACCAAAGTGTCTGTTCAGTGTATGCAATAGGTTAGTATGATCAATGGTGTCGAATGCGCTACTAAGATCTAATAAAAGTAATAAGGTGACTTTCTTATCATCCATAGCCATGAGAATATCACTCTTAATTCTTAACAGTGTGGTTTCAGTACTGTGATACTGTCTATAGGCTGACTGATTAATTGGAAGAAGAGAGTGTTGCGGTCGAGGTGATTCATAATTTGTGTATATGCAGCACCTTCCACAAGCTTTGATACATACTTCAGATTACTTACAGGCCGAAGATTACAGAATTTTGTTTCCAAGCCAGGTTTTTTCAATAATGGTTTAACTATAGCGGTTTTCCACAGCGAAGGAAAATTACCAGATGACAATGAGAGATTAATTAGAGATGTGATGGTGGGAATCAGTGTGTCCATACACTGTAGAAGAATCTTTGTGGGCATTGGGTCAGATGCACAAGACTTTTTGCTGAACTTCGTTATAAGTTTCTTAACATCATGTTCCGACAGAAGAGTAAAGTTAATAAAGTCAGGTACGTCATGGGAGGAGACCTGAAGATAATTTTTCTTTGGATTGCTGCTTGCATTCAATCTTGACTCAATATCTTCATGGATCTGTATTACTTTGTTCTGAAAAAAACTTGCCTAAATCATCCACAAAGCCCTGTTTGTCAATAATGCATGGTATTACAGGTTGTTTATTCGCAATATTCAACAGAGACTTCACCACACGAAATAACTGCTTTTGATCACCTTTGTTTTCCATAATCAAATCATTGTGATGGATTCTGCGAGCTTCATTTAACACATGCAACATGTGATTGCGCAGTGACTTATACCTATTCCAATCGCTCATCGTCCTAGATTTTAACCAACGCTTTTCAGCTTTCCTTTTCTGTATTTTTGCAATCCTTACATTATCGGTGAACCAAGGTACTTGAGTTCGCAGAACAACTTTTTTAGTTACAACAGGTGCATGTTTATCTAAGATACTATTTAGTGTTACATCATATAATGAGACCACTTCCTCAAGATCACAAGGTGTATGTTTGCAAAGATCACTACCGGCTATATCAAACTTCATCGCATCAATGTCAATTACTCCAAGCCTACGGAATGAAATTACTTTAGAAGGCAGTGGAGGTTTGTATGAGTTAAGAGTGCACATAACAGGAATATGATCACACAGAAGAGAACTATGTGGCCAGGGTTTGCCAACTATAATTTCATCTGACTGTCGATGAATCATCAAGTCAAGGGTATGACCATGAATATGTGTAATAAAATTGACCAATTGTGTACAAAAAAGAGACTCGAGCAGATCCGAAAAAGCTCTTGCCTCTGCCTTGACAGTATCCACATGGATATTAAAATCTCCAACAATTAGCAATGGGAGATTAGACAACAAATGACATTGGATGTAATCATTAAACTCAGATATGAATGATGAAACTGTTACAGGATGAGATTCTGAGTATGGCGGTCTGTAAATATTAATCAATTGCAGATTAAATGACTGATATGAGACAAGATATTCAGCAAACTCGAAAGAGTTCTTCTCACCAGCAGCTGCCATACGGACATCAATTGTCTCTCTAAACACAAGGCCAGTCCCGCCGCCACGGCGACCACTTCGTGGATGATGAACAAATTGATACCCATTGGGAGTAAGTTCATGCAGAACTGCTGAGTCATTTCTATTAAGCCAAGTTTCTGTAATGGCAATCTCTATGAACTGTTTTCAGGTATACCTTCAAAGCACTTGCCTCACATGCTCAAGGTCCCTGGTTCGAGTCCCAGAGGGAAGGGGGCATTTTTTTCCTTTTGCTTTCTTTTTACATGTTATATTACTATCCTCTTTAACTATATAATGACATATACAGTCACAGTCAATGAAATAAACTGCTGATTTTGGCCTGTTATGACAACTGCAATGCAGTGCATAGTAGTTTATGTATAACCCTATGGAAAATCTGATTAGTTAAGGTGAATTAAAGCTTTGGATCATCTTTTAAGTATTCTGCGATATCTTATCATCCAATTTCTTTGACGTTAGTCTCCTATCGAGACGTAAAAATTTTATCAAAAGTCATACCAACGAATTTATCACAATCCATGTCGAAACCTAAAAGATGCCGACAGACCACCTTTCGTCATGTGACGAATTCAAAGTCATGCAAAAACATGCCCTTTTAAAATCTGCTATAGCTCGTTAAGTAGCACACGGACCCTCCAATTTTTTTTATTTTCTGAAAGCCTATGAAATGAAGATTTGAATTCATGAAAAAAAATGAGGGTAGAGCAGTCGGAACGTCGTCATATTCTCAGGTGAAGTCAAAATTTCATTTTTTCAATTATGACGTCATATTTTTTACCTTTAATCCAAAGTTTCTTGCTTATTGTTGGTCGATTTTTGCCAGGATTTCAATATGTTAAAGCTGAGACAATTCTCTATTATGAAGTTTCCTTTATTTTTCCTTTTGAGAACGGCATCATGGTCTAATTTTACGTTAAAGGGAGGAATGCCAATTTTTCACATTTTGCGTGTATTGTCTATGGGACATGACCTTTTCTTCATTTTTGATTCTACATTCCCATCCTTTTTTAAGCAACAGCTTCCTTATTTCTTCTCGATTTTCGTCCAACTGCCAGTATGTTGTAGCTTAGGCAATACTCCACCTACCACTTTCATTCATTTTTCCATTTTAGTGACCTAATGATACTTTAACACTTACAGTGCCGATTGCATGTATATGTGCCCAAGAGACCTCACATTTTGAATCGACCAGTACTCCACTTAGAATAATGGATATGGTCATGAAAATATGTCAGAGATTAGAGGATAAATATAGTATTTAAAATGTCTATCAGTCACTCTATGCCAACATAATATTTTTTAAAGAAAACTGCACTATTTGGAAAAATCCGTTCTTATTTCAGCATAAAACAATATCAAACATATGAGAAATAAAAACGGAGATGGCAAGAGGGAAGCTCATTTCTATTTCCAAATAATTTTCCTGCAAGACATTGAATTCATGGAAATATTTTGGTACCCCTTGAAAGGTTAATACATTATCTACAACTTCTGTGTACAACTTATCTGTATAGACCTTACTGTTGAAGACTTACAGACATTTGAAAAGCAAGCATTGTTCATGATATGGTAGAATTTTGGGAACAAGCAAATTCTCTAGGCACCGTAAGAGTTATTAGCAGCTTAATGGCTTTCATATCAGAATTTTCCATATCTGCGTGTTATATATATATGCAGCGTAATGCATCTAGCATAGACTACAGCATATTTGATAACTAAAAGTCGACATTTTCCTTTTCATTCAAAATTCGGTCACTTATCAGTCGCTACAAGTACAAGTTGCACTTTTTTTCAAGGGGGAAAAAATCATCATGACGTCATCCAGGCGCCATTTTGTCAAAATCAACAAATGGTCATATCTCCCAAACTGAATCATGAATCCTCTTCAAAGTCGAAACAACCATCACAGCTTGGACAAGCAAAACCAGAACCCCAGATCAATTTTTTTTTAAACTTTTTTTTTTCAAAATTTCCCTGCTGCACCCCTGGCAATAGCGGGCGTTAGAATGACTTTGCGAGGGGCTACAGACTTGGGAATTTTCTTTCGTCTGAGTTATATATTTCCAAACTGCAGACTGTACCAATACTAATGTACTCCATAATGAATCTGATATTCCAATTACTCTCAGATGGTATCTTTCAAAATATGATTACAACGTTACTTGAACTCATATGTATCTTTAAATTTCCAACTTCATGGATGAAGTAAATGAAATCTAGAAACTTTCATTACTTTCATATAGTACTAAAATGAAATAAACCCATAATTTTGATTCAACACGCATGCATTCACACATTATTCCGCATCATTCCACACATACCTACATCTAAATTCAAAATAGGTTTATAAACTGCTCTACACGCGTCCTTTATCGTTTCCAGTGCTTTTGACATAGGCCAATCAGGAGTTGGCATTTCACTTCAGTACTCTTCCATTTTGTAGGAACACAATTCTTTTATTTATCACTTTGAACAGAAGAAGGGAAAAACTGGCCTCTTTTCAAAATAAAAGTATCCCTTCGAGCATTAGGTCTTGTTCAACCATGCAGGTCTCACACAAAGCCTATTCAATCTTTGAAAATATAGGTCAGTACGCAGAGCAACCTATTGATTTCGGTCAAATCGTGTAATTCACTTTGTAAGAGGAACGTATTGAACTTAACAAATGTAGATATGAAAAAGCTTTTCAATAGCACTCTACAGGAAAATTTCAAATATGTTTGAAGGCGAAAGAAATATGATGTTTAGTCATGTGACTACCAGTTTTTGCAAGACATGGTGATAGGGGTGCACTTATTCAACCTTCTTGCAAATTTGTAACGATGTTTTTGAGAGATGTGAAAAGTTATTGCTTTGGAAATAGATGTGTAAAAAACTTATCACAGAGCTCCGGTTTCACCCGAACTTTTGACCAGCATTGTATAAACAGTTACATTTTCAAATATTGATATATACTTTTAATAAACATTACGTGAGCTTTCCTGAACAAAAGTTACAAACTGTTTTTATTTCTTGGCCTCAGTATATCTCGATATTTAGTATAACTAGCAAATCTAAAAGGATGGCAGACCACATTCCAATGTGATATAGCTCAGGAAAGATAATCTCCTCTACAGTGCGTCCCCCAAAAGTGTACAGTTGGGAAAAAAAATGCCATCTGAGCATTTCAAAATATTTTTAGGATAATTTCGTAATTGTGGATAGCCTAAAGAGGCTTTAATCAAATCCCACTAAAAGATTTAACTAAAAATTTCAGTTTTTCAATTATGACGTCATATTTTTTACTTTTAACCAAGATTATTTCGCTTATTGTTGGTCGATTTTCTCCAGGATTTTAATATGTTGTAACTGAGGCAATGCTCTTACATAGTGATTGCCTTTATTTTTCATTTTGAGAACGGCATCATGGTCTAATCTTACGATAAACGGAGGCATGTCATTTTGTCACATTTTGTGTGTATTGTCTATGGGACATGACCTTTTCCGAATTCTTGATTCTACATTCCCGTCTTTTTTGAGCAACAGCTCCATTATTTCTTCTCGACTTTCGCTCAGCTTCGAGTATATTGTAGCTGAGGAAATTCTCTATCTGAATTGTGCCATTTATTGTTTAATCAAATGTCAGGAACATATCGAAATTTGAACTGGAAGATATGATTTAGGAATCCCATTTTCCATCTACGTGTTATCTCTATGGACTATATTCTTGTCCATCGGTAAAGCACTGGTCTCAAATCCTCATGTTCCCTGGTTCGACTCCCGGCGACGGCGGTGTAGTTTTTTATTTTATTTAATTTTTTTTTACATTTTTAAACTTTTATAGTACCATTTTCATCGACTACATTTACACATAACATTACAAACAATGCCATAACTGCGTTATTTTGCCTGTTCTGTCTATTGCAATGCAGTCTACTTTAGTTTATGTACAACCCTATTGCAAATATGATTCATGAACGTGTATTGAACCTTTAGGGTTAATTTTGCATAATACTACAAATCAAATCGTCCTGTGTCTGTGATGCTAGTCTTCTTCTCAGACTTGAATATTTTTCGAGTTCATCAGGTCATCGAACATTACATAAAGTGGTGATTAGACGGCAAATAGATTACCCAACACAAAACTTTCAGAACTTTCTTAGAACACATTTATTAGGTCTGCTACATCTTCATCTTTAATAATTGTTACAAAACATTTTTTTTTTAGATCCGCTTCGTCTTCGACTTTAATAAACGTTCATGAAAAGTTTTTATTAGGCCTGCTACGTCTTTGTCTTTAATACGTACGTCATAAAACGTCTACAAAACGTCTTTATTAGGTCTGCTACATCTTCGTTTTTAATAAACGTTCACAAAATGTTTTCAAAATGTTCACAAAACGTTTACAAAACATTTTGATTAGGTCTGCTACGTTTTAATTTTTAGTAAAAGTTCACAAAACGTTTTCAGAACGTTCACAAAAGGTTTTTCTTTAATGTCCGCTACGTCTCCGTCGTTAAAAAAAAACATTCGCAAAACATTTTCATAAGGTTCATAAATCGTTTACAAAAATTTTTTATTAGGTCTGCTACGTCTTTGTCTTTAATAAACGTTCACAAAACGTTTTCAGAACATTCACAAAACTTTTTTATCAGGGCTGCTTCCTCTTCGTAAATTTTCTCTGAATGGGGATTTTAATTGGGAATGACTATAATCCTCTTGATGACCATGATAATGAGATAGTAATGTTGTTGACGGTGATACAAACCCTGATGATAAAAATGATGAATAAAAGGCCAACTGTCATATGCCTTTCATAATCATAGATATCGTATCCATATCAAAAATACGACAGACCACCTAATTCGTCTGATCGAATGACGAATTAAATCTCGTTTTTAATTATTCTCTTTATTGGTACCCACTTTTTTGTGCATTCGAAATCTCAGAACTGGCCCTGTCATTTTTTGTCAAATTTTCATGAATTATCAGTCCTTACGAGATCTCGTTTTTTTTTACTCATTTTCAAGTTCATCAGATCATCGTGACGTCATCCAGGCGACATTTTGTAAATGTCATTTCATGATCATATCTTCTTAACGGAATGTCATTTCTCATTCATACTTAGCATGATGAATATTCATATCAATCTGAATAATTCCATTCATTTAGACGCGCAGGTACGCGTACGTCCGCGTGTCAGCGCGCGCGAAAAAAATAAAAATGCTCAGAATCGACTCATATTCATTTTGCACACGTCTCAGGCCATTTTAAGCATTTCAAAAATTTGCGCGCGTCCGCGCGCAAAATATTTCCGCGCGCACACCAAAGAAAACGTAAAAACACCGTTTTTTCACTTGATTTGCGATTCTAATACTTTTCTTGACAATTCACATCAACTGAAAGTCAATTTCACCTCATCATAAAGCCGCACGCGCGCGTCAAAGTTCAAAATCCGCTGCTATGGGGCAAATAACGTAAAAAACATGCAAAAACATGCCCTTTTAAAATCTGCCAAAGCTCGTTAAATAGCATGGGGACCCCCAATTTTTTTGCATTTTCTGAAAGCCTATGAAATGAAGATTTGAATTTACGAAAAAAAAATGAGGGTCGAGCAGTCGGAACGTCGTCATATTCTCAGGTGAAGTCAAAATTTCATTTTTTCAATAATGACGTCATATTTTTTATCTTTAACCGAGACTATCTCGCTTAATATTCATCAATTTTCGCTGAGATTTCGATACGTTGTAGCTGAGACAATTTTCTACCAATATGCTATCATTGTTACTCATTTTGATGACGACATCATGGTCTAAATCCACGATTAAAAGTACAATGTCAATTTTTCTCATTTTACGTGTATTCTCTATGGGACATGACCTTCATGTAATTCCTGATTCTACATTCTCCTATTCTTTGATCAACATCTCCCTTATTTCTGCTTGAGTTTCGCCCATCTTTAAGTATGTTGCAGCTGAGAAAATTTATGCACTGATAATATGTTTTTTAAGCAAATGTCCAAAACATGTCGAAATTTTGAATGGAAAAGCTGATATTAGAATTCCGTTTTGAATCTACGTGTTATCTCTATGAGTGTCTCTCTATCAAAGTTGGGACAGCTAAAGAGTTCGCCATACAAAGAGAACGCGTTTCGGTTTTCTCTCAGTATGTTTCTAATTTATTGTTGTTCGGGAGGGGAAAGTATACTATCAGTCAGGTAAGTGTGTTTTCGAATTATTTCATCCTCTTTCATGTTAGCAATGGGGTCACTGGGTTCAAGGTGGGGGTATCTTGCCCAGTGTGTAGGTTGTCATTTAAGTTTAAAGTCATGTTAAAGCAGTCAGTAGGGAGTTGTTGTGTCACATGAACAAGTTTGGTAGTGTCTAGAAAAGCGATGGGTCGACCCTTGGAAAAGGTAACTTGTCTGACAGTCAAGTTTGTCACTAGGACTTGAGTCCATCCTTTGTGTAGGGTTACGACACTAGTAGTGGGGCAATGTCGGGATAGGTATTTGTTAGCCGTTAGTACAACGTCAGAGTTACGTAAGTGGGGTGGGGTCTTGCCTCGTAAAGTCATAAATGTCGAGTCACCTGGTGCAACTGTCACTGTAGTGGGTGGGGCGAAGGAAATCTTCTTGGACTTGATCTTGAATCTATTATTTCTGAAGTGAAGTGTGCCGTTTAAATCCGAAAGCGTGTTTATGCCTGAAATCAAATCTACACCAACAAGGTTGCTTGCAAGTGCTGTGATTTCAAATTTGTGTCCCTGAATAGTTAATTGAAATTTGATTGCCTTATCTGAAACCAAAGATTGTCCTTTACCTAATTTGAATCGAATGGGATTTACTTTTGTCTGTTTTTGTTTGGAAAGATAGGAAGATGAGTTTACAAATCGTTCAGAAATGATAGATTTAAATGCACCACTGTCAAAGAGTACCAGTACGGTCCTTCCGTTAGGTAATCGTCCTTTTGCAAAGTTCCGTTCACACTATGAACATGGCGGACAAAGAAAGCGGACAAGATAAACAACCTCTCATTTTTCCCTTCACAATGGTTCTGGTAGTCAAAAGAACATCCCATCACCGTTATTATATTTAATCATGTAGTTCCAAGTAAATATGCATGTGACACCTGTTCCACATATCTTAATTAGACAATAGCAGTGAAAGGATGTTGGGGGTTGGTTGTAATATGGTGGGTACCAAGGTCCAGTTGGTGGTTGTGGTTGTTGTTGTTGTTGTTGTAGGTGATACTGTTGGTCATAATTGTGAGTGGGTCCGTATGGATTGTGTGGGGGAGGATCGGAGGTGGTGGGCGAGTCGCATTGCGCAATCTTTTGCGACATTCCCGCCAAACATGGCCAGGAATGTGACAGTAGTCAAAAGTTAGTCTTGGTCGTAATCGTGGTGGTCTGTCACGTCGATTGTCATCGCGATAAGGGCTCCTACCGCGCCTGTCATAGCTCTCGTCACGGTGACGGTCGCGACTGTCATAACGTCGGTCACGACTCGCGCTGCGTTCGGAGCTGCGCCGTTGCGGAGTCAATGATCGCCGGTGTCGATCCCGTCCTCGATCGTCATTTGTCATTTTAAGAGAGCTGATTTGTTCTCTCAGAGCAGGGAAAGTCAGTTCTTTTGTCTTGTTACTGTTAGTCGAGTTCGTCCGCAGGTCTAGAAAGAACTGCGCTTTGGCAGCGATTTCGTCATTTGTCAATGCGTTCGGGTCCGTGGTCGAATCCGACATTAATATCGCGGCACGGCAGTCGTCAGGAAGGGAGTCCAATGGTCGATTTCGAATTTGGGTCTCTCCGTACCCAATGTAAGTAGCTGTCAGTCTAAGTTTCTGGAGAAAAGCTCCGGTGCTTCCTCCGTCCGTCATTGTCAAATTGTTAAGGTCTCTAACGTGCGTATATGTCGATTTAGCTGAGCTAAATCGTCGTATAAATGAGTCCTTCAAGTCATCATAGGTCTGAAAAGTAAGTTTATCTATCCAGAGTCGGGCCTGTCCTTGTAATGTACGCTTGAATGTCATAAGTATGTTCGGTAGTTGTTGTGGGTCAGTATAGTCAATGTCATGGGCGTCGAGATTGTCAGTGAATGTCATAAAATGGGCATTTGATTCATCTCGGTCAATTTTGTTACCAGAGAATCGAGCAAGTCAAAAGTCAATTTGTCTGAGATGGTTTCGGATATCAGTAGTCATGGTAGCGGTCTGAGCACTAGCCATGATTATTTTACGTACTGAATGTATGTATATTGAGCAAGATGAACTACAAAAATGTTAAGTAATGGGCTACAAGGTCGAGGTACAGTGTAAAGTAGCACAGTATTAACCAGGTTAAAAATAAATGCAACAAATTAAGTTCAAATATCGAAAGTGAACAATTGATATGATGTTGATTACTGAAATTGAACTACTTGCACTTACATGGACTGCAAAGAGTCAAGCAAAGCGTCGGATTTTTGCTCCTTGTGGGTGGTGCCGTGTGGTGGTTCGGTCTGTCGTCCCCGTCGTCAGCTCAGATGTTCTGCTTGGGTCAGTGTCGGGGTTGATGTCGATGTCGATGCGGTGGTCCTTAGTGTCGCTGTCGTCTAGTCCTGGGGGGCTTAACTGGTGTTCTACAAGATGGTCATCAAAGATGTTGAGGATGATGTCGGGCGTCGTCTCTGGCGGTTGATGTACGGGAGTGTACATGTCAACATTTCTGTGTGTTGTCGATTTTCTTGTCCTGACTCGATAATTCTTCTGTGATTAATCGATGTCCGTCACCCTTTTTCAAAATTAATCAGAGTCAATGCAGTTTCATATCATGTAGTAGGCGCTGGAGAAAAAAAAATGCAGATTGATAGTCGATGATGTCGTTGTGCAGAATCCAACAAGGAAATATTGTTCAAAAAAGAAACCTAAGTTGTAGTATATTGTTGGCTTGATCTATATTTTGAAAAAAAACTGGGTTATCCACCATGTCGTGTTTGTGGGATCGGATCTTAGACGCGGAGTCATTAAATGATGCGTAAGGTACAAGTTCTATTTGCAGTTCTAACTCGAAGTATTTATTTGACAAAGTTCAGAAACTCGCAATCTCTCGATACATTTATATTCAGCAGACTTGAAGATTACAGAAATATATTATGTTTGTCTGTCGATGGTTAAAAGTCAAGTCCTCTAGATAAGAGAAACTCTACTCTCAGGAAAGTTTTTGGGAGTAAAAAGGTATTGGATTAGTGACTTCTGATTGGTCTATAGTTAACTGTCTATCATGATTGCTATGTTATTATGGAGAGTGGTAATGAAAAGTGTAGGTGACTGGAGCTGGTCCTATGAGTCATAGTTCTTAGAACTTGAGTTCCTTGAAGTTAACTCTGGGGTGGTCATAATATGTGGTCAGTGTTTGGGAGTAAGACCATAATGGGAAGATGATAACAGGAGTGGGGGAAAGGTGAATGACTGAAAGGGTGACAGGAAGTGATATTGCATGGACATACTTAAAGTAATACATAACATGATAAATTTTTTCCTTGCCTTTATAATGCGGTTAATATTAACTGTCAAGACTGCGTTGACCACGGAGTTATTTGATTTTACAGAGAAATCGAAGGAGACCCTAACAGTGAGCTCTCAGATGATAATGTCATCAGAATGGCTGAAAATCTTTCAACCGGCGACTTCTATGATTTGGGAGTGGCACTTGGTTTCCCGATAGCACAACTAGATGCCATCGAGTATAAGAGGCTCAACGATAGACATCAGGCCATCTGCGACATGCTGATACAATGGAGACAGAGACAACCACCGGGTCAAAACACTAAGGAGATACTTCTTTCGATCGTGAAGTCTGCAGAAACAGAAGTTGAAAAGATTGAAATAACAGGTTTTACTGTTACCGAGTTCCATTTTTAGTGTCCAGTCGAAATGATACAATGCACCATTACGATATTAATTTCTGCTGCTTAAAGGGGGTACCCAATGCTGAAACAATGTTAGTTCATTTAAAAGAGAATGATTTTATTAGCAGAAAATCACCTGCCTAAAGTTTTAAAAATGTCGTGTTGCCAAGGAAACCCCCAAATATGGTAAGGTTTTAGGACATTTTTGACCCCTCAGCTGTGACCCAATTTCAGCTGGGTACACACTTTGACGTCAAAGTGACGTCAAAGTGGGTACCTTTTCGCGCGATTCTAGCAAAATGCGCGCAAAGTATATACATATTGTACAGTCTAGCGCGTAGCACAACTGCAATGCGGGAAGCTGGGTACCCACTTTTAGTCAAACCTCATACTCATTTTTTTTGGTCAGCTATGACATATGGCGCTTTGTGAGAAAATTAGCCAAAATGCATTGATTTCGATTAAAAATCATATTTTTAATGTTACTCTTCTTAGAATTCTATTCTGGATGATTATATATATTACCATTTTGTAATCACAATTTGACGATGATTCTTAGTGTTTACCTAAATATGGTTCCATGTTTCTGTGTGCAATATTGTCAATAAGTGAGTTTGAAATAGTTACTAGAAAACAGAATTAAGTTTGTGAAGAATGAAACTTAATCAGATATGAATTAAATTCGATAAGTTGCAATGACATTAATAAGAAACAGCTATACATGTGAGTCAAATCTTATGCTTTAGACACAATGAAGAAGATTCTAAATTGAAATTAAAGTACTGCAATCGACCAGCTAAATTTTCAGGTATAGTAATGCACATTTACAATAGGAAACATCAACAGCAGCTACAGTGCTAAAGTTTTTGATTTCTGCCTGCTGGAGTTAATTTATAGTTCAGTTCGAATTGAGTATTCTGACAGCGGGAGGGTATTGTGGATAGAAAGAGATGGTGGGGGGATGTGACGAGCAGAGGTGACGATGGGACATTTCACTGCGGAAGGGGGGGGGGGGGAGAGAAGATCACTATGACAGGGGGGGGGGGGGGAGGGGGAGTCAGTAGGCTTTAGGAGAAGGACACGAGTAGCTGATCATGACGCTCAGGCATGCGGCAGAGTGAGAGTTGCTCCAAAGCGTGATTATATGAAATGTACTGGTCCTTAAGAATGACGCGACACACCCTCTTCTGTACCGTCTAAATGTCAAGACATTTCGTTATGCTAGGAGACCTAAGAGGGGACGTATATAAGACGAGTAGACGTTGACCAAATCGGACCTTAGAACAGATGCTTTTCGAACATGTCGAAGGCGACTAATCATAAATACCCTCTTCCCAGCTCGAGATACCATATCTGACACTTATTTGTCCCACTTGAGGTTAGGCTGTAAATACACACCCGGTTTTTTCTGGCATTTCGTCTCTTTAAAGGATCATCATTTAGACGTTGGGATGTATCAATACTATGCTTATTGAAATTCAGTGGCATGACGTGGCTCTTGGTGACATTCAATTTCATGTCATTGTCTTTACTCCACTTAGCTAGTTTCTGAAGATGACCCTGGAGCACTGAAGATGCGAATATTGGGTGAATCAAAAGGAGGCTCAAGTCGTCGACGTATTTCCAGTGGTGTTCGATGTCATTTGCGGACCCAGCTCAGTGGCGTAACAGCCGGGGGGGGGGGGGGGGCAGGGGGGGCAGAGTGCCCCCCTGAAGGATTTCAGCGGGAAAATCCACCAAATCACCGGGAAAAAATGAAAGGGAGAGAAAGGAAGAAAAAGAAAGGGAGAAAGGGAAAGGAAGAAGAAGAAAGGAAAAGAAAGGAGAAGAAAGGAAAAGAAAGAAGGAGAAAGGGAAAGAAAGAAGGAGAAAGGGAAAGAAAGAAGGAGAAAGGGAAGGAAGAAGGAGAACGGGAAAGAAAAAGGGAAAAAGGGGAGAAAGAAGAAGAGAGAGAGGGAAAAAAGGGAAAGGGGGAAAAGAAAAAAGCAAAGGGAAACAAAAGATATGAGGAAAAATTTAGTACCCAAACCTCGGAGTTTCCAGGTGCTACACTCCCTGGACCCCCGCAGTGGCTTTCCCTGTGGACCCCCATCAGGGGCCCTAAGTCAGAACCCTGGGCCCCACCCGCTAAAGGCTTCGCAACAAGCAAATCGCGGTGCGGGCTCACCTCCGCATATTCTATTTCTAGACTCAGATACCGGGAAATTTTCGGCTCCCCCCCCCCCCCACCGATAAAAGGCAGAAAATGTAAGAGGCCAGGAACAGTCAACGAACAATTATTATTCAAAGAAACGTCAGAGCTTCCGCGCTTTGCGCGGGAAGGGAAAATCACCATCCCTGCACCCTCCCCCTAGCATGCCTAGGAAGCGCGCTTTGCACTATCGTCCTAAAATGAAATCCTAGCTACACCACTGATTCTAGACTTAATTACCGGGAAATTTTGGGCTATGCGGAGCTTCCGCGCTTCGCGCGGGAGGGGGGAAACTCCCCCCCTCCCTGCACCCTCCCCTCTAGGGAGCACTACATTGGCATAAATTGCGGGGGGGGGGGATCTATCACCCCCCTTGGGGAAGAGAGGTGATGGTGTGTACAAATTTATTCGAAAATGCGATTAAAAACCGGAAAAGTGGTTATTTTCTGCTCGCTCGCTTCGCTCTCTCGCAAAATAGATATCGAAATGTGCGTGAGAGGGAAAAAAAATTGTTTAAAAAGTTTTTAGTCTCCCACTCCTCAAATTGGATTTACGCCGGTGGAGCAACTACCGTCCTCCTAAAATGCAGTCGTAGCTACGCCACAGATTTTAGACATAGTTACCGGGAAATTTTGGGCTCTGCCCCCCCTGAAAGCAGGTACCTGTTACGCCCCTGACCCAGCTTAGTTCCTTGTGTGACACCGCACATTACATGCTTTTCCTCAGAGATACAGGAACCAACTCTGACAGCTTGGGTCCGATCAGTTAAAAAGCTTGCGACAGATTCAAAATTTACTGTCGGATATTGCCTTGGAAAAAATCCAAGGCAATGTCATTCACCAACCCTTCAAGATTCATCTCGTGTAGTCCCAAGTACTCCGGTTCATCCACGACCTTCGAAGCTTCGCACTGTATACTGCGGAGTGTGACTGTCCGAAGCTAACTGAACTATATGTGGCGCGAACCGTACGGGACCCGTGCACTTCTAGATAAAATAAATGGTTCAGAAAACATAGAACAAATCATAGCACGGTAAACAGTTTATAAAACAAAACAAAAAAATACAGAAAGGAAACTGAAAGAAAATTACGTGCATACAATTATTTTGGCCTCTCATAAACAGCGACTCAATTGAAGGGTTGCTGCTTGCTGGGGGCTGCAGCAGTGCTGCGCTGGTCGTCGATGTATGCACGCAACGTGCAACGTGCATGCAGTGTGCATGCTGATGATATGCATGACGTAATGCAATCGACTTAGCCTATTCTTACAAAAAGTAGGAAAAACGCATGCGCAGTAGTGACAGTTAACAGTCGTTTTATGTTAAAACCGTGACTTGTGAAGGCAGATTTACAGAAAACTACTCATTGCGCAAACATCAAAATACACAGAAAGTTAGCCTGGACTCTGAAGTCTAGTACATGTCAATTGTTTGCATTTTCATGCTCTCCTAGGGTTTTGTCGGGAAAAAATCAACACCTCTTCCCACAGTCCTCTGCAACTGAAAAATACTTGCATTTCAAAAAAATACCTAGCCGTTTTGAGAGAAAATGAAAATGAAGAATAATATCATTATTTCTGATGTAATCTGAAATTTTTATGAATTTTAGTGCCAAAATAAGGGAGAAACGAGAGGTTGTATTTTCAAGGATTCATTGATTCTCTCTCAGCTAGGCGTTTGGTAGCGGTTACGAATTCAAAAGCTTTTACGAGTTTACGAGGATTTAATTGGGGTCCTACGCTGTGGCCGAATTGCGCTTTAAATGTCAACTTATCATTACGTAATAAAATCATTTTGACTTCCACTGTAACGAATGTCATTGTGTTGAGCGGATATCATTGTGATGAGGACACCAAAGTCCGAAGGTCATGGCAGGAGATCGAAGTCGTGCTGTGTCGTGTACGTTGAATACATGCTAATGTTCCTGTATGATTGCCGTACATGTTGAACAACTTGGGTGAAAACAGTTAAAATACTTATCAAATGACATTACGAAGCAACTCACATCGTTCTCTGACGGTGACTGACACACAATTATGATTAGAAGTCGAAGATGCCACGAATATTATCAAATATTAAGTATGAAATAAGAGCAGATTGAAAACCCCGGACAAGCCAGAGCACTTCATTACAGAGTTTGGCCAACTCGGCTCCATAAGGGCACATCATGGCGCATATTGCTTTTTTCCGCAAGCACAATACAAAAGAAATTCCGCCATGTTGCAACTCACTGAAACCAAGGACTCTGGGACAAGCAACAGAATAACACCCTCTAACATAAAACATATTTTCTTTCTCATTGAATCGTTTTTAGTATATCAAAATAAACTAACCTGAGTATGTGTTTTTTTTTCCTAATGCAACGATGTCGTTCTTTCTTTGCTGGATGAACAACCTTCAGATGTGTCTTCCACTGGGTGAGAATATCTTTGTTTTTCATAACAGCTGCATAATAAAACTAGCTGTACCCGGCGCTACGCGCGGGGTACAGCTAGTGTGTTTGGGTCCCGCGCATCGATGTTCCAGCGCAACTGAGGTTACAGGAACAACATTTTGGGACAACTTAGGCTTATGAACTGTTGAATACACAGATGATAGATGAATGCTGATAAATGTGCCTCTTTTGGGGGGAAGGGGAAGGTTGTTTTATTAAATGATAGCGGGACCCGTGGAAAATCCACGGAATGGGGTAAAGAAATACATTTTTGTGATATTTGCTATATATTATCGACAAACTTCGAAAGTTTTAATTTTTAGGTCAATAGTTCGATTTAATGGTTATTTTTCGAATTACCTTTCCCTTCATATCTGATTTTTTTCTGAGATAGAGTTGCTTTCGATCAATTATGTTTTTTTTTTAAAATTAGACCTATTATTTCATGAAATATTGTTGTCATGTGTTTCTGTTATCACGTTAAGTTCTTTTTAGCATTGTTTTATAGTTAAAAGAACAATAGTAAAGTTCAGTGGCGGATTTTTTTCTTTCCGGGGGGGGGGGGGAATTTCCGATCCGTGCCCCTTCTCTTTTCAATGGAAAATATTCATTTTACCCCCTTTTTAATTCAGTTTTTGTTTGGGGGGGGGGTAGTTTTCTTCTTTTTTTTTTGCTTGTCAAGAAATTTTTTGAAGGTTATCACAAATAGTAAGCTTATGAAATTCTATCGAACATTCATTTTACATGTTTCATCCACACCCTCCCCGTCCAGCTGTTTCATAAAAGAAACTGTGATGCTGCGCAGCGCTCCATATGCGCAGAGAATGGAAAGCCTTAATGCAGCATCTACAGGTATCAATGACACATCCTACCCACCCGCCCCACCCGTACCATATTCAGAAAGTGAACAGAAAAGAAATTTCCTGGTTCCTGGATTGTTTTGTAGACCCACATTTATTTTTTCTTAATTTGATCCATTTTTGGCATTAAAACCGTTTAAGCGCGATCAATATGAGCACCATAATCCAACACGGCCCTCGGCAGTAGCCCGGGAGCAAACTTGAGTACGCTGTAAAAAAAAATGCTGAAATTAACTTAATGAAGTTGAGGGAAATAATAGCCTTTTTTCTCAAAATTGATACTACCCTACGGATATTACAAGTAGAATTTACTTGTTTTCCTTACAACTTTTTACTCAATTGAATTGAGATACATCAACATATACAATTATATCAATATGTAAAAATTATTTTTATTTTTATTTCTTTGCTTTTAAAGCACGAAAGTCCATTACTCATCCGACACTCACTGACACCATTTCATCTATGATATGCTTTAACCAAATATTAGCAGGGAACATGATCTTAATCATATAGACTTCAATTTGGAACTTACCAGTGCTTAATAAGGTACTGACATTATATAAATATATACTTGTTTGGTGCATCTTAACAACTTTTTCCTGAAGCATCAAGTTCTGAAACTTCCAAATTGAGTGACTATCCAACGTTGTTCTTTCTTTTTTTGAATAAATTAAGAATTATTTATGCACTCATTAGTTTTCATCATTTTTTTTTTCAAACGCAAAAAAAAAAAAAATTGCTTTCTTAAAAAAAAACAACATACTAACTTGCTCTTAATGAATATTCATGTATTATGTTAATCAGACTTTACCTCAAGAAAGATAAGGACATTCAACATAAATTGTTTGAGTAATCAGTATAATAATAATTTCAGTTTAAGGACTAAATTGAAACAACCTAGTTCAAAATACTTGAATTTCTTTGGATGTGATTGTACTTTCAAATATTAAGTACATTCTAATACACTGAAAGTTTGAGTTAGTAAGACTTAAATCGAATGTGTAAGGGGAAAAACTCCTTTTTAAAAATAAATTCTACTATAAAATCAAGGAAAATTACCAATGATCAGAATATGTTTTACAGTGTAAAACGACACCCGTGGTCAAACTCATAATGCACAGTACCTCACAACAATGAAAATAAAACTTCAGTTCGAGAGTATCTTGCTCCTATAGTTCTTTCGCAAAAAGCTGTTTACAATCATTTTAATAATGTGTTCAAATTCCCGAGATTTAATCGTAATTACAATCATACCTCGATCTGAGACTCGGAGTTATTAGTTAGGCTCCATGATCGTACTCACCTCTTTACAGACGACGTGGCTTTTGCCATTGCTGGTTGATCGTGCACTGGCTTTTAAACGTGATGTAAACAAAGAAATAAGAGCGTCATTTACAGTAAGATGAATCATGCAGATCGTCTGTGTGTGGGTCGCAATGCAAGTTGATACTCGTCGTATTGAAGTTGTTGATCTCTTGATAGTTGCTTCCTATGACGTGAATTGGCGGAGGGAGTACGCTGACGGCACTGCTGTTATAGCGGTCAGCATGCAAGGGGTCTCCACGGAAAGAGACCGTTCCTTCGGCCTGATCATTCCCCAAATCTCCCAATTCGGGTTTAGTGATTTTGTGAATATTGTTTCGATTTCCAAGAGCTTTCCTCTGTGCATGTTTAGATTCGTGGATTTGGGGAGGAGGAGGAGTGATATATCCCTCCCCAGATATTTTACGTGGTGGATGGTCTCTATTATTATCCCCCAGTAATTCCAGTAAAATAAGACAAAATGAAATAGTGAATAATAATGAGGAGGATGATGGTGGTGATGATTATTATCCATATGATTACTACTTCATCGTCATTATTTCATGAGCCAAATCAAGAATTAAAACCATAAAAACCACTCTGAAATGGTCTTAAATGCAAAATCACATTAGCTTCAAACGCTCAATCGCTTCGCACGATCCCTCCCCGAAGATAATCGCCACCAATCAATCCCAAACCACGAATACACATCGACACCCATGTTTAGATTCAAGCATCCTTAGTTTTCACGTATTGCCCATTGAACAAATTGAAAAGAAATTTACTAAAAGCGTTTGCAATGCACTGTGGCCAGTTGTTTCTTCTCTACTCTAAATTTTGATATGGTTTCAAAACAAAAAAATCTAAATCAGCAAATAGCCAGTTCTTCCCCAAATAATCAAAATAAGGTGTCACTTTGTTCTTATCAATAAACAGTGAAATTTCTGACCAAACTTTGCTTAAACTGGCTCGACATATCAAGAGTATCGACTTCTATGAGATTGGCACTAAACTGGGATTCAGTCGGACAAAGCTTGATAACATCGAACATAAGGCACTGCAGAACAGGAAAGAAGCTAACATCCAAATGCTCTCCATGTGGAAGGCGTCTCAAAGATCGATGTCTAAAGCGACGGAGACATTGGAATACATATGGGAGTCATGTAGGACAAAGCCAGGTGAGAAATAACATCAAAATGAGCGGAAATCTAATCACTATCTAATCAAACATAAATGTGTCCATTTTACCCCTCTCATGAGTGATCTTCACTGGCTGCTTGCTATCATCCTGACGTATATAAGATTTCATTTCTCGCCTACAAATGTGTCAGTCAACCCCCGCCTGTCTAGCTGATCTACTCTATATTCATCTATGCAAGTGCAATGCACGATCGTCCTGTTGCATGGTTGTCTTCAATCAGGAAGTCATTATTCTTGAAATTCAATTGTCAAACTCTCACATGATTTAAGAGATGTCTGAGAAAAAAAAAACATTTTCTTTTTTTTCCTTGTCCCTTGTGTAAATTTGTATTTCAGTGTTTTATTACTTTGAGGGTTTTGTGTTTGATGCATTTTGAATCTGCATTTGAAAAGTAACTTCAAATATGAAACTTGTTCTTCTTATCTTGGAATCGAACAATATTTTGAACACAGAATACGAATGAAATTCAACGATAAGGAAAAAATGATTTTGAAGTCACGGGCGTATCGGGAATGTATGTATGAGTCCTGATGTTATTGCTGACAGCGGTATTCTTGGCCATTCCGAATTGGTCTTACAAGACACGTTTCAGGGGAAGACTGAGTTCTCTCTGCACTGATACACGTGCTGCTGGAGAAAATTGCGTGTTCTGTAGAAACTTGAAATTTCAGTATTAAAACCTTACTAGTCATGGCTGCTAAAATCATGGTAACATAATGGAATGAGAACTTTTCTTGCAGAAGAACCTCTTCAGGAGCCCTATCCACATACACCTGTGAAACGAGTGGAACCAAGCGAGCCTGTTGAGCCTGAAGATATGGATATCATTGCAACATCAGATACAGGTAGAATCAATACCAACTTATTAATAACAATAATCATATGAATCAGTGAAATCTAAATCATCTTTATTGGACACACAAATATAATAAATATAAAATAGTTTTTAACTTAATATTTTTCACAACCTGACATAGATGCTGACGAAAAAAGTTCGAACGTCGACCGATGTGAGGGCATACCAAGCACAAAGGAACTTTGTAGCGTCGCTCTGCCAGTGAAGAGTTTTTCATTGCTACTAGCACTTGAGAAGGCACTTCGTTTAAATGATGACGTCATGGTTGGATTAATCGATCTACCCATTCCATCAGCTCTGCAGAAGATGGCTCGACAAGTCATAGAAAATTGGAGGAAAGGTTTGAGAGACGAAGAGAGAGAAGAACGCATAGCTCAACTTCTCTCAGAATTCAAAATCCAAGATCTGAAAGAAAGTAGGTTGCCCCCATCCCCTTCGACTTGTGCTCATAAGATTAGCAAACAACATCAAGTTAAGAATTAGAATAAAGCAATAGGTAAAATAAATTGACTATATTGGGAACAGTTTTATCAATCTTCATCCGTCGATCTTTTATCGTTCTTTCTTAAAGTGGCCTTTGTTGTTGTCTTTATTGAGCAATAAGAAATTTGCTGAAGGTGTTTGTCCAGGATCATTATCTTCACACTAATAAACTTTCATATCTCAGGTAGTGAAGCAATCTCCAAACGCATTCAGTCAAAGACGGACCTTCTGGAGTTGTGTGATCACCTGAACATGGGATCATCTGACTTTTTGCAGTTCCTGAGTACATCTTTTACATTCGCCGCTCACATGATCCGCGGCAGCGCTATGAAGATGCTTGGTGAATGGGTCCGTCAGGGTGGAACTAGAGAGAGGCTTCTGGAAATTACACAGGCTTTTCGTTTCAATGATGCAGCAGCAGAAGTAGCGGAGGGTACTGTCATGTTCTCAATACCATCTGATCATTGTGTCTCATGTTTTGCGCAAAATAGGGGGAAGGTGTGTGGGTTTTCTTAAAGATTTGACAACAGTTGTCACGTGAAAGCTGTCACGTCGTCCTCCTCGGAAAAAATCATAACATTTGTTTGGACAACACTACTTTCCTTTAAAAGAATAAGAAAAATAAGCTTCGGCATTCTAAAGAATTGTTGCACTCAATAAATGTAATATCATGACACTCAGAATAGCTTTTATTATACAGATTTTGAAATGATTAATTGGATAGTTGTTAAAAATCAAAACTCAAGGACGGGGAATTAAACTGAAAAATTAACAGCAATGAACAACAATCATCACAAGGTTGTTTAAAATATGAACTTACCAACCGTTGTTTAAACAATTGTATGTAACGCATATGGGAATTCTCTTTAAACAACTGTTGGTAAGTTCATATTTTAAACAACCCTGTTTCAAAAACCTGTTCTGACAAAGCATGTGTTACGTGATATTCAACGATATGCCCTTTTTTTTTTTTTTTACCCTACTTAGTTATGAAATCCAATCAAAGTTGTACAGCCTCCTTCTCGCATGCTACCATCGATCACAAAGGTGGCAAACTAAGTCTACGCGAGCTTGGTATTACCGTGTCCATTCCCGAAGGAGCTATTACTAAAGGGATGCGATCAGTTGTCACCATTCAGGTACGAACTCAAGGTACTCCTAGGATTCCTCTGCAGGACGGTGAGGTACTCATTTCTCCAGTTGTAGAGTGCTCTCTCACACAGGAACTACTCAAGCCTGCCACAGTAGTTCTTCCCCACTGCGCCAATCGACAAGATCTTAATGACTCTACTGTCATGTTGTACACAAAAACGAGACCAGGTACAAAGCAATTATCATTGTGATATTTGCATTTGTTTCCCCTGTTATTACTTATTACTAGTATTTCAATACAGGTATTTGAAAAACGATTATGGCCATTTTCAGGGAAGGAATGTTAGTGGAATTGACTTCTTTCCCAAACAATCCAAATCAACCACTAAAAGCCACATACATCAATTGACCAAATATTTCTTTTTAATTTTTCTTGTGCCTGTGTTTGAGGGCTTGCGTGTGTGAGTTAATTTGAAAAAAAAAAAACGTCTCCGACATGAATTGCTATCCTTACAACTGATAACTATAAACATTTAGCCAGTTTGTGTTTTTTTCTTCTTATTTTGAAGGAATATTCGGTCGCAGGAAGCTGTCTTCAAGTACGTCACGTGACTTCCATATCTCGAAAGAAACTATCAAGTTTCGTACACGTCATCTTCAAGTCTGGGCCTTGTCTATGGCCGATGTTATAGGAGTCCACTTCAGATGTGCAGCCTTCCAGCCCATATTCATGGCTTCTACAGCGAGACCATCACTGCGTGTCTACATAGTTCATCCATTCCAGTACTATGTAGAGGTATTTGGCACTTAAGTGTTTTAGGTACCGGATAAAATATAAAATGAAATATTATATAGCTTATTTTGGAACGGAATTGATTCAATCATTTTACAAATGCTCTGTATGTGTATAAATGGATTTTCCCTACAATATTTCACTTTTTATGTAAGGTATCAAGGAAAATCAATCAACTTTCCCTAACAATTTTATACACAGTATTATATTACGCAATGGAATACAATGTTATGTTATGTTATGTAATTCTATAATTGTTTTATATTACGTCCAACATCAACTTTGGGCGGCAAAGTAGTTTTGTATTTACACTATTTAAATTTTAGTTATACTTTT
>JAPZVO010002099.1:0-10083 GCA_029962745.1 Echinometra lucunter | reverse complement strand
AAATGGTAAGCGTTATGAAGTTCCCAATGGTTTAGAACACGACCAAGAGGGTGTATTTGAAGCTCTACAATATCATATTGGGGCTTTGGAAAGAAAACTAAAGTAGTTACCTCGATTCAATTTTTCCAATATTTCAGGTTTTAAGTCAAACATGTGAAAATTTTCCAACATTTAAGTTTATTTAGAAACCTCTCTCTATGCTTTGGTGCTTTGGGATATAGTGGAATGGAACAAAAAGTTATATATCGTTTCAGCAGATCCATTTCGACATCTTGGTAGCCAGACATGTACATTGTATTTGATTTGCGTTATAACATTTTATGGACTCTAACATAACGAAAGCGAACACTAAACACTAACCAAGGAAAAAAGTAATGGTTGCTTTATGTTGAAGCTAACCGCTAAATGGTAAGCGTTATGAAGTTCCCAAGGGTTTAGAACATCGACAAGAGGGTGTATTTGAAGCTCTACCATATCATATTGGGCTTGGAAGAAAACTAAAGTAGTTACCTCGATTCAATTTTTCCAATATTTCAGGTTTTAACCGTCAAACATGTGAACATTTTCCAACATTGAAGTTATTGAGGTAATTGAGAAACCTCTCTATATGCTTTGGTGCTTGGGATATAGCTTGGAATGGAACAAAAGTGTTATATATCGTTTCAGCAGATCCATTTCGACATCTTGGTAGCCAGACATGTACATTGTATTTGATTTGCGTTATAAATTTCTTATGGACTCTAAACATAACGAAAGCGAACACTAAACACTAACCAAGGAAAAATGTAATGGTTGCTTTATGTTGAAGCTAACCGCTAAATGGTAAGCGTTATGAAGTTCCCAATGGTTTAGAACACGACAAGAGGGTGTATTTGAAGCTCTACAATATCATATTGGGGCTTTGGAAAGAAAACTAAAGTAGTTACCTCGATTCAATTTTTCCAATATTTCAGGTTTTAAGTCAAACATGTGAAAATTTTCCAACATTAAGTTTATTGAGGTAATGAGAAACCTCTCTATATGCTTTGGTGCTTGGGGATATAGCTTGGAATGGAACAAAAGTGTTATATATCGTTTCAGCAGATCCATTTCGACATCTTGGTAGCCAGACATGTACATTTTATTTGATTTGCGTTATAACATTTCTTATGGACTCTAAACATAACGAAAGCGAACACTAAACACTCACCAAGGAAAAATGTAATGGTTGCTTTATGTTGAAGCTAACCGCTAAATGGTAAGCGTTATGAAGTTCCCAATGGTTTAGAACATGACAAGAGGGTGTATTTGAAGCTCTACAATATCATATTGGGGCTTTGGAAAGAAAACTAATGTAGTTACCTCGATTCAATTGATTACAATATTTCAGGTTTTAAGTCAAACATGTGAAAATTTTCCAACATTTAAGTTTATTGAGGTAATTGAGAAACCTCTCTCTATGCTTTGGTGCTTTGGGATATAGCTTGGAATGGAACAAAAGTGTTATATATCGTTTCAGCAGATCCATTTCGACATCTTGGTAGCCAGACATGTACATTTTATTTGATTTGCGTTATAACATTTCTTATGGACTCTAAACATAACGAAAGCGAACACTAAACACTAACCAAGGAAAAAGTAATGGTTGCTTTATGTTGAAGCTAACCGCTAAATGGTAAGCGTTATGAAGTTCCCAATGGTTTAGAACACGACAAGAGGGTGTATTTGAAGCTCTACAATATCATATTGGGGCTTTGGAAAGAAAACTAAGTAGTTACCTCGATTCAATTTTTCCAATATTTCAGGTTTTAAGTCAAACATGTGAAAATTTTCCAACATTTAAGTTTATTGAGGTAATTGAGAAACCTCTCTCTATGCTTTGGTGCTTTGGGATATAGCTTGGAATGGAACAAAAGTGTTATATATCGTTTCAGCAGATCCATTTCGACATCTTGGTAGCCAGACATGTACATTGTATTTGATTTGCGTTATAACATTTCTTATGGACTCTAAACATAACGAAAGCGAACACTAAACACTCACCAAGGAAAAATGTAATGGTTGCTTTATGTTGAAGCTAACCGCTAAATGGTAAGCGTTATGAAGTTCCCAATGGTTTAGAACACGACAAGAGGGTGTATTTGAAGCTCTACAATATCATATTGGGGCTTTGGAAAGAAAACTAAAGTAGTTACCTCGATTCAATTTTTCCAATATTTCAGGTTTTAAGTCAAACATGTGAAAATTTTCCAACATTTAAGTTTATTGAGAAACCTCTCTCTATGCTTTGGTGCTTTGGGATATAGCTTGGAATGGAACAAAAGTGTTATATATCGTTTCAGCAGATCCATTTCGACATCTTGGTAGCCAGACATGTACATTGTATTTGATTTGCGTTATAACATTTCTTATGGACTCTAAACATAACGAAAGCGAACACTAAACACTCACCAAGGAAAAATGTAATGGTTGCTTTATGTTGAAGCTAACCGCTAAATGGTAAGCGTTATGAAGTTCCCAATGGTTTAGAACACGACAAGGGGGTGTATTTGAAGCTCTACAATATCATATTGGGGCTTTGGAAAGAAAACTAAAGTAGTTACCTCGATTCAATTTTTCCAATATTTCAGGTTTTAAGTCAAACATGTGAAAATTTTCCAACATTTAAGTTTATTTAGAAACCTCTCTCTATGCTTTGGTGCTTTGGGATATAGCTTGGAATGGAACAAAAGTGTTATATATCGTTTCAGCAGATCCATTTCGACATCTTGGTAGCCAGACATGTACATTTTATTTGATTTGCGTTATAACATTTCTTATGGACTCTAAACATAACGAAAGCGAACACTAAACACTCACCAAGGAAAAATGTAATGGTTGCTTTATGTTGAAGCTAACCGCTAAATGGTAAGCGTTATGAAGTTCCCAATGGTTTAGAACACGACGAGAGGGTGTATTTGAAGCTCTACAATATCATATTGGGGCTTTGGAAAGAAAACTAAAGTAGTTACCTCGATTCAATTTTTCCAATATTTCAGGTTTTAAGTCAAACATGTGAAAATTTTCCAACATTTAAGTTTATTGAGAAACCTCTCTATATGCTTTGGTGCTTTGGGATATAGCTTGGAATGGAACAAAAGTGTTATATATCGTTTCAGCAGATCCATTTCGACATCTTGGTAGCCAGACATGTACATTGTATTTGATTTGCGTTATAACATTTCTTATGGACTCTAAACATAACGAAAGCGAACACTAAACACTCACCAAGGAAAAATGTAATGGTTGCTTTATGTTGAAGCTAACCGCTAAATGGTAAGCGTTATGAAGTTCCCAATGGTTTAGAACATGACAAGAGGGTGTATTTGAAGCTCTACAATATCATATTGGGGCTTTGGAAAGAAAACTAATGTAGTTACCTCGATTCAATTGATGAAATATTTCAGGTTTTAAGTCAAACATGTGAAAATTTTCCAACATTTAATTTAATTGAGGTAATTGAGAAACCTCTCTCTATGCTTTGGTGCTTTGGGATATAGCTTGGAATGGAACAAAAGTGTTATATATCGTTTCAGCAGATCCATTTCGACATCTTGGTAGCCAGACATGTACATTTTATTTGATTTGCGTTATAACATTTCTTATGGACTCTAAACATAACGAAAGCGAACACTAAACACTAACCAAGGAAAAAAGTAATGGTTGCTTTATGTTGAAGCTAACCGCTAAATGGTAAGCGTTATGAAGTTCCCAATGGTTTAGAACACGACAAGAGGGTGTATTTGAAGCTCTACAATATCATATTGGGGCTTTGGAAAGAAAACTAAAGTAGTTACCTCGATTCAATTTTTCCAATATTTCAGGTTTTAAGTCAAACATGTGAAAATTTTCCAACATTTAAGTTTATTTAGAAACCTCTCTCTATGCTTTGGTGCTTTGGGATATAGCTTGGAATGGAACAAAAGTGTTATATATCGTTTCAGCAGATCCATTTCGACATCTTGGTAGCCAGACATGTACATTGTATTTGATTTGCGTTATAACATTTCTTATGGACTCTAAACATAACGAAAGCGAACACCAAACACTAACCAAGGAAAAAAGTAATGGTTGCTTTATGTTGAAGCTAACCGCTAAATGGTAAGCGTTATGAAGTTCCCAATGGTTTATAACACGACAAGAGGGTGTATTTGAAGCTCTACAATATCATATTGGGGCTTTGGAAAGAAAACTAAAGTAGTTACCTCGATTCAATTTTTCCAATATTTCAGGTTTTAAGTCAAACATGTGAAAATTTTCCAACATTTAAGTTTATTGAGGTAATTGAGAAACCTCTCTCTATGCTTTGGTGCTTTGGGATATAGCTTGGAATGGAACAAAAGTGTTATATATCGTTTCAGCAGATCCATTTCAACATCTTGGTAGCCAGACATGTACATTTTATTTGATTTGCGTTATAACATTTCTTATGGACTCTAAACATAACGAAAGCGAACACTAAACACTAACCAAGGAAAAATGTAATGGTTGCTTTATGTTGAAGCTAACCGCTAAATGGTAAGCGTTATGAAGTTCCCAATGGTTTAGAACACGACAAGATGGTGTATTTGAAGCTCTACAATATCATATTGGGGCTTTGGAAAGAAAACTAAAGTAGTTACCTCGATTCAATTTTTCCAATATTTCAGGTTTTAAGTCAAACATGTGAAAATTTTCCAACATTTAAGTTTATTGAGAAACCTCTCTATATGCTTTGGTGCTTTGGGATATAGCTTGGAATGGAACAAAAGTGTTATATATCGTTTCAGCAGATCCATTTCGACATCTTGGTAGCCAGACATGTACATTTTATTTGATTTGCGTTATAACATTTCTTATGGACTCTAAACATAACGAAAGCGAACACTAAACACTCACCAAGGAAAAATGTAATGGTTGCTTTATGTTGAAGCTAACCGCTAAATGGTAAGCGTTATGAAGTTCCCAATGGTTTAGAACATGACAAGAGGGTGTATTTGAAGCTCTACAATATCATATTGGGGCTTTGGAAAGAAAACTAATGTAGTTACCTCGATTCAATTGATGAAATATTTCAGGTTTTAAGTCAAACATGTGAAAATTTTCCAACATTTAAGTTTATTGAGGTAATTGAGAAACCTCTCTCTATGCTTTGGTGCTTTGGGATATAGCTTGGAATGGAACAAAAGTGTTATATATCGTTTCAGCAGATCCATTTCGACATCTTGGTAGCCAGACATGTACATTTTATTTGATTTGCGTTATAACATTTCTTATGGACTCTAAACATAACGAAAGCGAACACTAAACACTAACCAAGGAAAAAAGTAATGGTTGCTTTATGTTGAAGCTAACCGCTAAATGGTAAGCGTTATGAAGTTCCCAATGGTTTAGAACACGACAAGAGGGTGTATTTGAAGCTCTACAATATCATAT
The DNA here is from genome assembly GCA_029962745.1 of Echinometra lucunter. Lineage (NCBI taxonomy): Eukaryota > Metazoa > Echinodermata > Echinoidea > Camarodonta > Echinometridae > Echinometra > Echinometra lucunter. Next base: position 4,650 of record JAPZVO010002099.1, on the reverse strand, counting down.
TGGGGCTTTGGAAAGAAAACTAAAGTAGTTACCTCGATTCAATTTTTCCAATATTTCAGGTTTTAAGTCAAACATGTGAAAATTTTCCAACATTTAAGTTTATTGAGGTAATTGAGAAACCTCTCTCTATGCTTTGGTGCTTTGGGATATAGCTTGGAATGGAACAAAAGTGTTATATATCGTTTCAGCAGATCCATTTCGACATCTTGGTAGCCAGACATGTACATTGTATTTGATTTGCGTTATAACATTTCTTATGGACTCTAAACATAACGAAAGCGAACACTAAACACTCACCAAGGAAAAATGTAATGGTTGCTTTATGTTGAAGCTAACCGCTAAATGGTAAGCGTTATGAAGTTCCCAATGGTTTAGAACACGACAAGAGGGTGTATTTGAAGCTCTACAATATCATATTGGGGCTTTGGAAAGAAAACTAAGTAGTTACCTCGATTCAATTTTTCCAATATTTCAGGTTTTAAGTCAAACATGTGAAATTTTCCAACATTTAAGTTTATTGAGAAACCTCTCTCTATGCTTTGGTGCTTTGGGATATAGCTTGGAATGGAACAAAAGTGTTATATATCGTTTCAGCAGATCCATTTCGACATCTTGGTAGCCAGACATGTACATTTTATTTGATTTGCGTTATAACATTTCTTATGGACTCTAAACATAACGAAAGCGAACACTAAACACTCACCAAGGAAAAATGTAATGGTTGCTTTATGTTGAAGCTAACCGCTAAATGGTAAGCGTTATGAAGTTCCCAATGGTTTAGAACACGACGAGAGGGTGTATTTGAAGCTCTACAATATCATATTGGGGCTTTGGAAAGAAAACTAAAGTAGTTACCTCGATTCAATTTTTCCAATATTTCAGGTTTTAAGTCAAACATGTGAAAATTTTCCAACATTTAAGTTTATTGAGGTAATTGAGAAACCTCTCTCTATGCTTTGGTGCTTTGGGATATAGCTTGGAATGGAACAAAAGTGTTATATATCGTTTCAGCAGATCCATTTCGACATCTTGGTAGCCAGACATGTACATTGTATTTGATTTGCGTTATAACATTTCTTATGGACTCTAAACATAACGAAAGCGAACACCAAACACTCACCAAGGAAAAATGTAATGGTTGCTTTATGTTGAAGCTAACCGCTAAATGGTAAGCGTTATGAAGTTCCCAATGGTTTAGAACACGACAAGAGGGTGTATTTGAAGCTCTACAATATCATATTGGGGCTTGGGAAAGAAAACTAAAGTAGTTACCTCGATTCAATTTTTCCAATATTTCAGGTTTTAAGTCAAACATGTGAAAATTTTCCAACATTTAAGTTTATTTAGGTAATTGAGAAACCTCTCTCTATGCTTTGGTGCTTTGGGATATAGCTTGGAATGGAACAAAAGTGTTATATATCGTTTCAGCAGATCCATTTCGACATCTTGGTAGCCAGACATGTACATTGTATTTGATTTGCGTTATAACATTTCTTATGGACTCTAAACATAACGAAAGCGAACACCAAACACTCACCAAGGAAAAATGTAATGGTTGCTTTATGTTGAAGCTAACCGCTAAATGGTAAGCGTTATGAAGTTCCCAATGGTTTAGAACACGACAAGAGGGTGTATTTGAAGCTCTACAATATCATATTGGGGCTTGGGAAAGAAAACTAAAGTAGTTACCTCGATTCAATTTTTCCAATATTTCAGGTTTTAAGTCAAACATGTGAAAATTTTCCAACATTTAAGTTTATTGAGGTAATTGAGAAACCTCTCTCTATGCTTTGGTGCTTTGGGATATAGCTTGGAATGGAACAAAAGTGTTATATATCGTTTCAGCAGATCCATTTCGACATCTTGGTAGCCAGACATGTACATTTTATTTGATTTGTGTTATAACATTTCTTATTGACTCTAAACATAACGAAAGCGAACACTAAACACTAACCAAGGAAAAATGTAATGGTTGCTTTATGTTGAAGCCAGAGGAGTCGATCCATTTTTCGGATTGGGGGGGGGGGGGGGGGGGCAAGACGACCAAGCGGAGATGAACCCACGGCCACTATTTGTACACACACCTTCACACATATGTATGTATGTATGTATATATATATATATATATATATATAAAACATAGGCCTATATCAACGTGAAGCATTTTCAAATTGGGGAAATTAAGCAACTTGCTATGTGAACCATCCTGCTTTTTTTTTTTCAATTTTGCGAGCGAGCAAAAAATAAGAAATTTCTTGTTATGAGAGAAGAGTTTAGTTATCATATAGGCATAAATGACACCTGATATATAAATTATGTATATGGTTACATCGCTGCCAAATATGAACTCTATTTCGTCACATCGCTGGTCCATTGTTGCTGCCCCCCAAACCACTCTGTTTTTTTAATATTACGAGCGAGCGAAGCGAGCGAGGAAGCACACACTGTTTTTCATGGTAGATGTAGTAAACCCTTCGGCAAATTTCGCTGAGAGCCAATGAAACATCTACATTATCTATTCGGTTTCATCTCACCGAATTCGTTTGCTTTTCAAAACCATTGATGTGAAACGAGCGAGCGCAGCGAGCGAGGAAAAATATACCCTTTTCCATATGATAGAAGTGTTATTTCGTCATAAAAATGTGATATGCGCTATACAAGAACGGAATATTATTATCATCATTATCATCAGAATACACTATAAACCTGCCATGCCTGTATGATATCTAAATAATACATCCGATCACCTGTGTGCCGAATATGACACTGTTTTAGCTACCTCGCTTGCAGTCCGAATCCATTCTGTTTCTACTATAGCGAGCAAAGTCAACGACCGATCCTGGCAAAATTATATGGATTCGTCCCCAAATCTTTGTCAACCACCTTGCTGCCCAAATATAATAATACTTTGGAATCTCGCTGCTATAATAAGCTACTTGCTGCCCGAAATCATCTTGTATCTAGCTTTTACCAGCGAGAGTACAGTGGAGTAGCGAGCGAGTTAACGAAAAATATGTTTTTGTTTTGCGTTTTTTTTAATCCAGGCCGTTATCTCCTGAAATTTTATCTATTTTTAGATCAACTGGCCGCTCGATTTCTAGTAGAAGAATAGTATAACATTAGATAGAAACATAAGACGCAAACCGATTTCCTTTCATAAGAACAGTAATTATCATCGGCACTGGTTAAGATAGAATAAATACGAGCGAGCGAAGCGAGCGAGCGCTTCCCAGTGTCCCATTTTCTTTCTTTTTTCTTGTTTTACGCTTTCATTTCACTTCCTTCCTTCCTTTTCCTTTCTTTTCTCTTTCTTTTTTCTTTTCCTTTTTTCTTTTTTTTTTTTGGTTGGGAAGTTATTGGGGGGGGGGGGGGAAATAATATCTTTGCCCCCCGAAATTTTCTTGCCCCCCCCCTGCCCCCCCCCCAGGATCGACGCCTCTGTGGCTGTCATAGCAACAAGTAGTGTACGCAAACTTGATTCCAAATTATTTTTGTAGTTAATAGACCAGGGGAGCGTTTCATGAAAGGACTTGTCGGATGTTTTATCCGACAGTTGCCATAGTAACGATGCTTCTCAGCCAATCAAAATCAAGGAAAGATGTCAGATCTGACAACTTGTCAGACAACAAATGTTGATGAAACGTCCCCTGTTTACTAACATATTCAAATCTTATGCATACCCTTCAATCATTGGTTGTTGTTGACAACCGGAAAGCTTGCCAAAGGCTTTCAAGACAGACCAACAAGATCAGTAATGTTACCAAAGTAGGCAAGTACTAGTGTTTGTTCATTACTAACAGGTATAAGGAATATCTCCTTATTAATTAGTCTATAGTGAAGACGTCCGTACCTGGTTTTTCTGAGATTATATAAACACTTTTCATTGGACTTCTCAATTAAACACAGGAATAATGCCTGGAAAAAAGGTAAAAATATCCCCTCAGGTATGCAGTATTCAGTTTTCTGACAGTAGGGCCTCCAAAAGAGGGGTTTTCCCACTCAAGAAAGCACACGAATTTCGAATTGCGAGCAATATTCGCCGATTCACATTACATTTCATTGCACAATGCTATTGTTATTCGAACATAATCACTGTGACCACCTAATTTGCCATTAGGCAACCTAACAAATTGTATTGGTTACCTGACTGACAACCAAGGAAAAAAGTGAAGTGAGAGCCCTGTTAATCTTTACTAAAGCTTTAGACAGGCTTTACAATCAATGGTAGTTGTTACCATATATCATGACGAATGTAAATCTAGTCAATTTTGTAAACCAAAACCAGCGAGAGCTAGGTGCTGCGCTCCAGGCCGGCCAGCTCGGCAGGCTCGGTGTTGCATCTGCGCTCTGATGCACTGCGAGCAATGATCAGCTGACGCGCACAGCTGATCAATCAGCTGTGCGCCTGACGTTTTAACCTGCGCGGTAGGGGTGCCCAGAAACATAACTGTGGAACGTCCTTAAATATTGGAAAATTTTCACATGTTTGACTTAAAACCTGAAATATTTCATCAATTGAATCGAGGTAACTACTTAAGTTTTCTTTCCCAAGCCCCAATATGATATTGGAAAGCTTCAAATACACCCTCTTGTCATGTTTTAAACTATCGGGGACTTCATAACGCTTACCTTTTAGCGGTTAGCTTCAAC
>JAPZVO010002098.1:0-11211 GCA_029962745.1 Echinometra lucunter | reverse complement strand
CTTAAAGGGATTGCTTAACTTTGTCTCCTTTCCAAAAAAAAAAGTAATGACTTGGCTAATGCAGCCATCATAATTTCAAACATTATGGTCAAACAGGAATCGACATGATTTTACAGGCCAATCGCGCATCTACTTATCAAGATATTTATGATTATAGATTTATATTTCATAGGTGTACGGACGTATGGTTATAGCTTATAACGGTTGGCATACCTCCCTCTACCGGCAGCTGGGAATGTGCTAGACGGCCAGCTCCGGCACAGAAATAGAAGAGCTCCGGCCACTATGGGCCCATCGATCTCTACTCAATCCTTGCATGCATGCTAGCTGCGGCTCGAATAGCGCTATCGCTATGTATATACGGTATACGGCTGGTGTGTGTACTTCCAATCCGTGTATGTGTGTACGTACGTACAAGCTCTCGATTTCATGCGCTGCATATAGTATACGTTATCTGCACAGGAAATGGGGAAGTTCTCGATGTGGGGTGGTTTCGACGAAGTCGATCGCAGGAAATTCTTTTCAAGATTGATGTAAGTTGCTCGATTGAAAATGATTCCGTATTTTTCATTAGATCTAGGTCTATGTATGTGTATATTTCAACAAATTTACGCCCCCAAAATACGGAAGCTGTCGTATCTCTGACTTGGCTTTTTCTTACGAACCAACGATGCGCAGTGGTGATCATCTTGCATGCTAGCTTTGTATGTTGTGGTCGTTGGTGGTACCGTAGTCGATTGCGAGCAAGTCTGTAACGTGTTTTGCAATAAAATACGTATTATTCAAGTAAACTAACAGTAGTGTGTTCATCTTTTATAAAATTTATGCCGTGCTGAGGTCTGAGCTGAATCATCAAAACCATTTGGTTGTTGCTGAATTATAAGTTTTCGATGTTGATGAACTTGAAGTTGATGGGCAAAAGACTACTCAATCGCCATTGGGCATGTTGGTTTGCAGGCCATGAACTACGCCAGAGCTCCGGCGTGTCTGGGGCTTGGGCCGGAGTTGATAAGAGTGGCGAGTTGTTTTGTATGAAGGGCTTTTGCAGGCTGTAGCACTGCAGGTGAACTGAGAAAAAAGATTAGAAAATTATTTCTGTTTTTGTTTCTGTTTACCTTCCATTCTTTGATTGGACTGAATTCTCTGCCTCCCGTTTTTCAAGTTAGTGGGCGTCCATGAAAATTGAAATGATTGTAGCAGGGGTCTAGCCTCTAGGACCTATTAAAAAAAAAATCACAAATCATGTTACTCGTAGAGTCTGTGTGCGCGTAGGTTCCTGGGCTCTGAGGAGACAGAAAAATCTGTCAAAATTGACATTTGTTGTGTAGCCAGATGTAGTCTCTGCAGAAAACCATTGCTGTCAGAGACTGATGTTTTCCCTCTAGTCTAGATCTAGATCTAGGCTCCAAGCAGCAGCTCGTACGGAAACATGGAGATGGCCGTATGCAGCGGGGGGGGGGGGGGGGGGCGGTCAGTTTACTGAAAATTTTCACAAATTCACCAAAAGTGTGCACCAAATCCTTAGATTCACTTTCAAAAATACAAAGGCACCCCCATGACAAGCTTTGTTGCTTCACTCCCTCACTTTCAAGTTTCAAAAGAAAATTTTGCATGTCTTCCCCCCCCCCACCCCCCGTAAAAAAAAAAAAAAAAAATCTGCGTACGGCTTTGTCGGGGGAGGGATGTTTAAAAATTTGAGGATGGTAAAGATAGTCTACTGAAAATAAAATGCAAGATTTTTTTTTCTCCTTTCGCACTTTGTTCTGTTTTTCTCTTTTTTTTTTTTTAGTGAAAGGTATTTTCAACTTTTTCCTAGTCAAACATGCACATTTCGTCTGTATTCATTTAGTTCCAGTTTTAAATATTTCGTCATTATTGTCTCCAATTCATCCTCATTATTTAGATGACACATCCACTGGAGCCTGCATCCACTTGTCCAACAAGGGTAAGAGGTGCTCTTTGTTCTGCCACCTGTCCAGTTGTGGAGGGATCGTTGCTGGTACAGTGCTTGCTTGTGAACTGATGCTATTGGTGAGTTGGTCGTATAAAGCCATGTTCTTGTTTTGTTTTTCTCTAGTTTGTTAATGAAATTGACCCTCAATTAGGCATCTTATCTTTATGTCATTGTGCGAAAGAATGTGTCCATAACGCAAAATGGAAAATTATTGAAAACAAAATTTTTCAATGATTGATAAATTCACAGGTGGCATGTTGACCATGTGAATTGCTATACAGTCTTCTTGTGGCATGATCTTTGCAAAAAATTACATTCCAATATATTGAAAAACATGCATATTTGTATTTTGCAATTCCGGACACATTCTCTCAAACAGCGACAGTCATAAAGACAAAAAGCCTCGTAAGAATAGTGGTGGCAGTAAACATTTTTCTTCCCCTTTTTCTTTATCATGTTTTAGGGGGGGGGGGGGTCAATCCACAACTGCTTTTAGCCTCTAGTTTTAGGCATCACAAGTGTTTCCTCGTAGTGGCAGTTTAACCCCCCCCCCAAAAAAAAAAAAAAAAAAAAAATTAAAAAAAAGTATGATGGAGATATCCATTCCCATTTCAAATTTTTTTCTCACAAATCTCAATTTAATGACCTTAGCTCTCAAGCTGTATAAAAATACTTTTTTTTTTACTGGAGCTCTCTGTGATTTTATCGTGTTAATTCTTATGTATGTATTTGTTTTTTGGCCAGAGCACTTTTTCGGTGTACAAGAGCTTTTTTTAGAGCTCATGTGAGCTAAATCCCTCACTGCTAGGCACTGCTCCCTTGTATTATTTCCACTGCTTTCAAGACCTTTTTTGAGCCTTATTTATATTTTAATTTCTGTTTTTTTTTCCCACCAAGTATTACTACATAGTGACAGATTTAGGAGGACCATTGTATTTCTAGTGTGAATCCTCCAGTAGAACTATACCCCATAATGAAAATGAAATTTTAAATCCTGGCCTCCACACCTTAATTTTTTGTTTTGTTTGGTTCAGTAAGCCCTGTTGACACTTGACACCGATATGTTATGGGTCTGAAATGATTTCTTTTTTTTTTTTGGAGGGGGGGGGGTAGCCCTGTTATTGCCGACCAACGATTTATCACATAAAAAAAAAAAAAATCACATATATCTTTAAAATCATGATACAATTTAATTCGATATTATAAGAGCTTATAATATGGTGACTTACACTTATTTTTTTTTTCTCCCCTTTTTAATTTCAGAATCTTGATGACTGGATGCAAAAAGTACTTCTACAAGACCAGCATTCTACCTACTTCTAGAAATGTGCTTCTTTTTGGCGATAACTCAACAACCATTTGATGGATCAACAGAATTAATAACTGCTTTTAACCCATTCGTGACAGGAATTATTTAAAGCCTAATAATTTGATCAGCTTTATTCTTCAAATTGGCAACACCAACATTCTTATTTTATTGCTAAATTTTTCTTATAAAACGTTATGGATCTGAAATGAATATAAATTGACAGAAATTATGATGAGAAGTCAAAAAAGTTGCCAATTTGCAGGGGGAAATGGTGATTTTAAACCTTCTATCACATTGCCAATTTAAGGATTTTAATGCTTAATATTTTCCTTTAAAAATTTGTTAGCATCAAACAACGAATATTGACGCAACCAAAATGGGCACAGTTTGCGTAGATTTTTTTGCTCTTTCTGCTCATGTATTTGGTATGATTTTTAGGGCTTTGCATCAAAAGATAGTAGGCCAAACCACAAAATGTGGACCTCTGTCGTGAATGGGTTAAAAAGACTTTTAGGTGATAATGGATAGATAGGAGAAAATGTAGTTTCCCATTCATTTGGTACATAAAACACAGAAATTCTTTGTTTAGGGCTGGCATGAGGTTACTAAAGGTCACAGCAGTCAATAAACTTTACAAAGGATTCCCATGAACTTGATGTCAATAGATGTGCATATCATTTGGTATTTCATATTCAGGTCGTTCATTGAGTCATTTGTAAGTTTCTGAACAGCTTTATGAAACATCCCCCAAGCTTCCCAGGGGAGCGTTTATCGAGTGTCTTGGCAGTGACTTTTACTAACAAATTTGTTCTCGGCCAATTAGATGCAAGGATTTTACTAGCATAAAACTGTTAAAACAGTAAAAATCACAGACAAGACTATTTATGAAACGCTGCCCTGGTTTTAGACCACAGAAGAGAGAATTTGAGAGAATAATGAAACATACAGATATACCATCAGTGGGCGAAAAATGGGAATTGGGAGTAAAAGTGGGACACGTGGATACAGGATAGATGGAGAAATAATGAAAGAAGAGAGATTAGGAGAATAAATAGAGTGATGTAGAATGGGCAGGGGGTGGGTGGGAGAATGAGAGAGAGAGAGAGAGAGAGAGAGAGGAGGGATTGATGGAGGTAAAGGAAAAAGATACTGAATGAGAAGAATAGTAGACAGAGGAGACTGAGAAGAGGAAACATCAAGAGATATAAAAATGAAGGGGAAGAAGGAGCAGAGGCATTGCTAGGGGGATGGGCTGATGATACCCTGAAAATTGAATGTTTTTTTTTTTAGTGTTCAAATTTCTTTTGATGGAGGGAACGGGGTAGGCCTGTGATCTGTCGGTTATTTTGAAAATCTCGGGGACCCCACCCCAGAGTTGCCTCCTTTTATTTTATTCCATACTTTTGCTTTGGATTTTTTTTTTTTTGACTAGTTATCAACATGTATTTTTTTCACTATGTATGAATTGTACACTTGAAAAAAAAAAAATGTTACATAAGAATGCAACCTTGACATCAATGTGCTCCCATTGAATGAAGAAGAAAAAAGAGAATGAACAGCCAAAGTTTGGGGAAAATCAGTTTAAGTGTTATGAACTTTGAAAGTTAAAGTAAATCCTTATTATGGGATCCTTGAATCGGCAACTTAGCCAGGATCTGTGATGTCATCGTGGACAACTCTCCATTCATTTTGTAAACAGAATTCATTATTTTCTTTATTTTCAAGAAAAATAAAAATTCTTTTTGATATATAGTTTTAGTATGATGTGACTATATCAATTCTGCAAGCATTATGGGAAGAATTATATTGAATCATGAATTGAAATTTCATATTTGAAATCATTTTTTGGGGGAAAAAATATGTACAGAATGAATTGAGAGTTGAGCAGGATGACATCACAGATGCTGGCAAAGTTGCCAACTCAAGGACCCCCATCACAGAGATTTGCTGTTACTTTCAAAATTCATAGCTCTTGAACATATTGTTCGATTTTGCTCTAACTTTCACCGTTTACTCTTCTTGATCATGATGCCTAGGTTGAATTCTCCTTTAGTCAAGTGGAAGAAAATAAACGTTTCTTTGAATTTGAATTTGAAAAAAAAGTTTCTCTTGAAATAAAGTCATTTCACCCATCACTCTACCACTTTGTCACATACAGTATTCTAAAATCTGTGCTTTAGCTCAGCCATCTCTGATTCTGACCCCCTTCCCCACTTTTTCCTTCACTTCATTTACTGATCACCCATTTCTTTGTCTTTGCTTTCTCTTCCAGTCATCCCTGGGCAGTCATCCTTCAATTATCCCTTTCTCATGCTTTATCTCCCTTTATTTACTTTTTATAAGGGCTCTTTTTAGGCTCTTTATCCCATCTCCTTTACTTGCTCTTGGATTTTTTTTCTTATTTTCTACCTTCTCTGACTTCTCAATCATTCCTCTATTTTCTTTTACTGCCAAGTTATCTCTTACTCATATTCCTCTTTCTCAAGCTCCCTCTCAAATCTGTGTCATCTGTTGCTTTCTCTCTCTAGTTCCATTCTTTCAAGTTGTCATTCACTCAACCAGGATTCAGTAAAAGCGGGGCACAATATTAAGAAAATATTTACCTGGTAAAGAGAGGGGGGGGGGGGGCATCCAATTGGGTTGTGTACTCAACTCGTATGCAGAACACTTTGCTTGGGGGGAGGGGCAAACTCCCCCCCCCCCCTTCATGCCCTTACCATCTGAAATCTTTTTCATAATGTTGCTTTCTCTTCTCTTTATCTCCTCTTTACACAGTGGAACCCATGGCCGTACACAGCAGGGGGAGGAGGGCTTTGCTGCCCCCAGGAATTTTGTGAACTTATATTTTTTTTACTGAAAATTTACCAAAGTATGCACCAAATCCTTCAATTTCACTTTAAAAAATGCAGAAGTGCCATCATGACAGTGGCGGCACCAAGGGGGGGGGGGGGGGGGGGCATTTCCCCCCCCCCCCCCCACTCAGAAGCTTTGCCCCCCAGATGCCCCCCCCCCCCCAGAAATTTTGAGGATTAAAAAGAAAAATTATACAGTAATTTTTAAATAAGTTGATGTTGTCATAAGCATCATATTCAAGCTGTGAAGTGCTCTGAAGTGCTCTAAATTACCATTTTCTGCTGTTCACATCTTCAATTGAAAACAAAAAAAGTGATTATTTTTGGCTCGCTCGCTTGGCTCGTTCGTCATATTTTAAAATTTCTCTTCTCAAATGCGATTAAAAACAAGAAATGTAATAATTTTTGGCTCGCTCGCTTCGCTCGCTTGTCATATCTCCGAATATTTATTCGAAAATGCGATTAAAAATTGGTTATTTTTGGTTCGCTCGCAAAATTGATATTAAAATGTGTGTAAGAGGAAAAAAAAATGGTCGACAAATTCAATTCCCCCCTCCTCAAAGTGGATTTACGCCACCGATTAAAACTCGCACTTCACGCTCGATTTTTCCATACACGCAAAAAAAAAATTGACTGCCCCTGCCCCCCCCCCCCCCCAGTTTAACAATCCTTTTGCCGCCACTGCATCATGACCAGCTTGGTCACTTCGCTCCCTTGCTTTCGAGTTTCTTACAAATTTTAATGTGTCTTGCCCCCCCCCCCCCTAGAAAAAATTTCTGTGTATGGCCCTGATGGAACCTTGTTATAAAAACATTGCTATATACAAACTCTTGTTATGACAAATAATTCTGGCAGTCCAATTCTCTGTGTATTTTATTGTTTTCTTAGCCCTTGATAACAAGGATTTGATACAAAGAGGTAATTTTCGTAGTCCCAAGGAGTTTGTTATAGTAAGGTTCTCAGCTTCTCTAATATCATAATGCCATAAAATTCTAGTGAGGTTCCAAGATTATGCTGGCATACTCCATGATTGGTTGTAAAAGGGTATTGGAGCACAGTGAAGATCGGAAGCCAGTGGAGACAACAAATACATGTACCGGTACTGAGAGATGATGTGAACACTGAGCAGCTCTGAACCCATCCATTTCAAGGACCAATACTTGACGCACAGAGGTCTGTGTAGGAAGTGTAGACAATGATAGCCTGTTTCAAAGCAAATGAAATAAAAAGAAACGTTTAGATTGTCAAATTCTTGAAAAAAACATTATTACTGTGATTAGGTGAAGTTAAAAAAAAAAACTTATTAGTGTCTAGTCCTAACTTTTTGAAAAAAGGAGGATGAGGGCACCTTTTTTGTTCTGCCTTTCCACTACACAACGCTATTCAGGTATTCTAATTTCCTGATCAAAATTTCATCAGAATAAAAATCATTTTTGATGTGGCGGCAAAAAGAGTGCAGGCGGGGACAAGAAACTAATATTTTTTTTACTTGGCCTTAGCAAAAGTATTGCTCAACATATAGTGAAGCAAGTCCCCATCATACAAAACATTGTGTATGATGTAACAGATGACGAAACCAATAAAAATTGATTAGGCCAAAGACTTCAGATTTTAGAAAAGACTAGATACCAGCACATGCCTTTTTGCTGTTGGTGCATGTGCATGTGTTCCCCCAAAATAATTCTTGAAATTCGGATGCAGATCTATGTTACTGTATATATACATGTAGCTGATGTCTGACTTTGGATCTATCCACATTCACTGTTTTGAAAACATTCTGAAATTGGATTAGGAAAAACAAGAAATATCACTGAAGGTGATGAACAGTACCTCCCCCCTCCCTCTCCATCCCACTGTGTGCCAAATTTCATGAGCATTGTTTGAAAAAATGAGGTGGTTTAATCTGCAGAATTTGCAAATTTATTGCAATAAAATGCTGTTGCCATGGGAACACACTTTCTGCCACATTCAGCAAATATGTCTTACACATATTCATCTCAAGACCAATGTGTGTATTAAATTTCAAGAGCATTGATAAAAAAATTAGAAAGTGGTTTGATCCGCAAGATTTCCTGATTTATTGCAATTATTATGCCGTTGCCATGGCAAAGAAGTTTCATACATATTAAAAAAAATGCACATCTTCATCCAAAGATCAATTTGTGTTCTAAATCTCATGAACATAGCTGGAAAAATGAGATAGTTCAATTTGCAAGTTTCTTCTGATTTTTTTTGGCAAAAATATGCCATTACCATGGCAACGAAGTTTCAGACACATTTAAAAAAACACATCTTGCACATCATCATCCCAAGACCAATGTATGTGCCAAGCTTCATGAGCATTGCTCAAACAATGAAGAAGTAGTTTGATCTGCAAATTTCGCAACGGACCGACCGCTCAAACGACTGTATGTTGATTCGTATGTATACCAGGCCAGTCTAATCATCAGCGATAAACTAGCGAAAAACTGAGCAAATGCAACCCCTTCTATAGTTCCCATAATAATGCCCCCCCCCAAACAAACGAAATGAACTGCAGAGGCTGACCAACAAGGCCTCATAGACAGTGCTAAAAAAGGTATCTCCCCTCCCCCACCTCCCCTGGAAAAAAAGTGGATTGAAAAACATAACAGAGTATTCTATTATAAGGGAAATAGTGACTGTACAGTACCCACAATGCTCTGCGGAGCGTTTCATGGAAGGACTTGTCGGATGTTTTATCGCTTGATTACACAAAAAATCTTCCATCATGGCCAGAAGATTACTTCTGCGTTCTTGAGTGTAAGAATGCTCATAAACAAAATGCCTATTCACTTTTTTTTGGGGGGGGGGGGGGTGGGCACACAATTTCTCCCGTTTTATGCATCCCACCATAATGTTCTTTCCCACATTTTGGAGGATCCTTGGACCAGCCACGGATCCAGGATTTGATGGGGGGTGGGTCGGGGGGCATGGCCATAATGGAAGATTTTTTTGTAATCTAGCGACTAAAAAAAAAAAAAGCTTGTACATTACATTCCGACAGGGGGGGGGGGGTGCATATTTGTTTTTTTTTTGCGTGTGTCATAAAAACCTTATTAAGGGAGTAGGCGTATCCTATTATCCTATTACAGACCAAAGATTTCGCGACAAGCAAAAGCCCCCTTTCTTTTCCGGGGGGCCGAGGTACCCAAAATGGTAAAAAATGGGCAGAAAAAATGGGGGCAGCCAAGGCCCGCCCGCCCCCCCCCCCCCCCCCGGATCCGCGCCTGCCTCGGACACCCCATCATGTGATAGCCAACTGCCTGTCTCCTTTTCTATTTTTTTTTTTTTTTTTTTTTTACTTACATTAACAAAAAATGGCTGGTACATCAGACTACTCAACACACCCTTTCGAGACAAGCCCCCCTCCCCCCCCCCCCCCCCCCCCGGTTTCCACGAATGGGTGCGTTGATTTCACTACCCACGCGCAACCCACCCTTTCGAGACAACTGAGGGGGCTTCTCTCGAAAGGGTGCGGCCATCCCCGTTCCCTCCCCGCTCCCATCCCGCTCCGCGCACACACCCTTTCGACATAAGCCCACCCCCCCCCCCCAACTTTCAGAAACGTTTTGTGGCTTCTGACTTAGTACAATAATTTTCAACAAAATTGTATTCAACTGTGATAAAGTGGAAAATTTCAACTAAAGAGCTGCTTCTTGTAAAGTGCCACTGCACTGCCAAGACTGTCATAAACATAACAACGGTGCATTTCATCATGATCAGGATGATCAGACCAAGACATAAGTCTCAAGTAAAGTTACTGTAGTGTTAGTCTAACAGTACACTAACACTACAGTTAGACACTCTTGATCATGTTGATCATCATTTTTTTTTTTCTCTCTCTCCATTTGTGATCATAAGTGGCTATATCGTGGTTTAGGAAACCACTCATTCATTTCACGCACGCACTTGTGTACAAAGAGAATGGAGGTGGAAATAGGAAACCAATGCGTGTGACTGAATAAAGCACTGCTGAGGGCTGTGCAAAGTGAACGGTGGTTTCCTATTTCACGATAATGCCTCATAAGTTCATAACCATACTACTATCAAAGGTTTTACTTTCATTTCAGTCATCAAAAACAGAAATGCACCGTGAATGTACGACTGACGGGTCACACAGCACAAATTACAGCTAGGTCTAGCTAGCCGTCAGTCACCGAAGGCTGAGGCCAAAGCCGACGAGTGCGGCAGCGCTCCGTAGCGAGCAGTGCGGAGTCACATACTGGCATAAATTGGAGTTGACCGAATGATCTCCGACCCCGACCCCCCAATAAAAAGAAACAAAGAAAATAAAACCCGATGAGGCTATGTAATGATGCTGAATTTATGGAGATATTACAACTTCGATTTTTCAAGCATACCTACCGCACAATACCTAATCCTGGTTCAACAGCGAAGTCGAAGGTGATCGTACTCGTAGGATAGTGGTGGTCATCAGCTAGCTAGCTGTATAAAATGTACTTATAATTTCCGCAATATATCAAGGCAAAATATAGACGGACGGCCGGGCGGGCGGACGTCGTGATTGCTTGCATACGTGCGCAGGTAGCGGCCGCGGCGCGGCCATATTTCTTCGCACAGATTGCTACATCTAGTTTGATAGAGATCGATGGTGCAGGACACTCACGCCATCAATATCTTTGAATGAACGCATGAGGACGCTCGTTCAAATAGTATTTTAAACATCGAACGGCAGTTAATTCTGACCAAATTTTCTGTTCGAACCGTAATCTATTTTCTCTTTTTTTGAGAGTAAATGAAATCTGTTTTTTCTGATACTTTCAGATTTTGCTAATTACATATATTGAAAGAGATTTACATACAATTCACCCATTTTCAAGCTCTTTTTCGACAATTTTGCAAAGCTACCAAATACCTTTAAAATTTTTGTGTACAAGTTGGGGTTAGAGTTGAGATCAGTTGATGTTTCATTTTTTTTCCTTGAAACAAGAGGTATTCAAACTCAAATCATTAATTATTTTGAGTCGGTTGACTATATTTGAAATAAAAGGACAGTGTCTTACATGAATCACAGTTATCTCCTGTGTATCCAGCTACACACGTGCAAGTGGTAG